>CAUYRH010136547.1:0-19850 GCA_963574655.1 Perodicticus potto | reverse complement strand
GTTCATATTCTTTGCCAATTTTCTCTTCATTTCTTTCTTTCTTTTTTTCTTGCAGTTTTGCCCAGGGCTGGGCTTGAACCCGCCACCCATGGCATATGGGGCCGGCACCATAACTCCTTGAGCCACAGGCACCGCCCATCTTATTTTTTTTTTTTTCTCTTTTGAGACAAAGTCTCACTTTGTTGTCCTTGGTAGAGTGGCCTGACGTTTTAGCTCACAGCAACCTCAGACTCCTGGGCTTAAGTGATCCTCTTGCCTCAGCCTCCTAAGTAGCTCAGAACACAGGTGCCTGCCACAATGCCCAGCTATTTTTAGAGATGAGGTCTCCATCTGGCTCAGGCTGGTCTAGAACCTGTGAGCTCAGGCAATCCACCACCTTGGCCTCCCAAATCAAGGATGTTTTAATCTTTGCCATAAAACCCTTGCAGTTTTTCTTACTAATTTGTTTGTTTTTTGTTTGTTTGGTTTTTTTTTGAGACAGAGCCTCAAGTTGTCACCCTGTCTAGAATGCCATGGCATCACAGCTCACAGCAACCTCCAATTCCTGGGCTCAAGCTAGTCTCTTGCCTCTGCCTCCCAAGGAGCTGGGACTACACCCGCCACAACGCCCAGCCATATTTTGGTGCAGCCACCATTGTTGTTTGGCGGACCCGGGCTGGATTCGAATCCGCCAGCTTAGGTGTACATGACTGGCGCCTTAGCCAGTTGAGCCACAGGCGCCAAGCCTTTCTTACTAATTTGAATATCATATTTTTTAGTTAACTGTTAATGGTATGAGTATGAATACTATTTCTTTTTCTTGTTCTTTTTTTTAATTTATTAATAGTTTATCACTCATATTCATAGTTCAGGAACATAGGTCAATGACAAATATCTATGTAAATCAGCCCAAAGAAATTATTATTATTTGTTATTATTATTATTTTGAGACAGAATCTCATTATGTCACCCTTGGTAGAGTGCCGTGGCATCACAGCTCCCAGCAACCTCAAACTCTTGGACTTAAACAATTCTCTTGCCTCAGCCTCCCAAGTAGCTGGGACTACAGGCGCCTGCCACAATGGCCAGCTATTTTTTGGTTGTAATTGTCATTGTTATTTGGCAGGCCCGGGCTGGGTTCGAACCTGCCAGCTCTGGTGTATGTGGCTGGCGTCCTAGCCCCAAAGAAATTCTTTATATTCCAAAATCACTTTGCACTCTGAAGACACCAGCCTTCCTCATCTCCTGAAAAACTTGTAGACATCTATATATGTCTTCTTTCTTGGTTCAGCCACAGCAAACTTACAGAAAGCTGCAACCCCCAGAGATACAATACATGCTCCAACAATATGAATCCACAGGAGCCTGGCCAAGAGGCCACGCATCTGAGGTTTGGCCAAAGCACTGGAAGTCAACCTCAATGTGTCCTTCCTGGCTAGGTTATAAACACACTGCCTCTTTTTCTTGATCTTATATCTATCAACCTTACAGAACTATTCCATTAGTTCTATAAGTTATACTTTTTTTTTTTTTGAGACAGAGTCTCACTTTATTGCCCTTGGTAGAGTGCCGTGGCTCCATAGCTCGCAGCAACCTCAAACTCTTGGATTCAAGGGATTCTCTTGTCTCAGCCTCCCAGGTAGCTGGGACTTACAGGTGCCCCCTATAACCCTTGGCTTTATTTATTTATTTATTTTCTTGAGGCAGAGTCTTCACTTGTTCACCCTTGGAAGAGTACCATGATGTCATAGCTCACAGCAACCTCAGACTCTTGGGCTCAAATGATTCTCTTGCCTCAGCCTCCCTAGTAGCTGGGACTACAGGCACCACAAAGCCCAGCTGTTCTTTTCTTGTTGTTGTTGCTTGTTTGTTTAGCAGGCCCAGGCCAGGTTCAGACCCATCAGCCCTGTTGTACATAGCTGGCGCCCTTATACTGAGCTACAGACATCAAACCCGCCTGGCTATTTTTTAGAGATGGGATCTCTCTCTGGCTCAGGCTGGTCTAGAACCTTTGAGCTCAGGCAATCCACCTGCCTTGGCCTCCCAGAGTGCAGGGATTACAGACACCTGCCCAGCTTTTTTTTTTTTTTTTGAGACAGAGCCTCAAGCTTTCACCCTGGGTAGAGTGCCGTGGCATCACAGCTCACAGCAACCTCCAATTCCTGGGCTCAAGCGAGTCTCTTGCCTCCACCTCCCAAGTAGCTGGGACTACAGGCGCCCGCCACAACGCCCGGCCATTTTTTGGTTGTAGCTGTCATTGTTGTTTGGCGGGCCCATGGGGCCCAGGCTGGATTCGAACCGCCAGCTCAGGTGTACGTGGCTGGCACCTTAGCCCGTTGAGCCACAGGCGCTGAGCCTTTTTTTTTTTTTTTTTTTTTGAGACAAACTCTCACTTTGTCACACTTGGCAGAGTGCTATGGCATCATAGCTCACAGCAACCTCAAATTCTTGGCCTCAAGTGATTCTCTTGCCTCAGCCTCTTGAGTAGCTGGGACTACAGGTGCCTGCCACAATGCCAGACTATTTTTAGAGACAGGGTCTTGATCGTGCTCAGATTTGTCTTAAACTCCTGAGCTGAGGCAATCTACACACCTTGGCCTCCCAGAGTACTAGGATTCAGGCATGAGCCACCACACCTGGCTGTTTCTGACTTTAATAACAATGCTTCCAAAGTTATATCATTCAATCTGATATTTGCCATAGATTAAGGACGTTCCTTTCTCTTTCTAGATTGTTCAGCATTTTTTTTTTTTTTTATTGAGACAGAGTCTCACTATGTCGCCCTTGGTAGAGTGCCATGACGTCACAGCTCACAGCAATCTCAAACTCTTGGGCTTAAGCGATTCTCTTGCCTGAGCCTTCCTAATAGCTGGGACTACAGGTGACCGCCACAATGCCCAGCTGTTTTTTTTTATTATTATTATTAAATCATAGCTGTGTGCATTAATGCAATCATGGGGTACAATGTGCTGGTTTTATATACAATTTGAAATGTTTCGTCAAACTAGTTAGCATAGCCTTCATGGCATTTTCTTAGTTATTGTGTTAGGACATTTATATCCTATACCTAGTAAATTTCACATGTACCCTTGTCCAGCTGTTTTTCTGTTATAGTTGTCATTGCTGCTTTAGCAGGCCCCTGTGTATGTGGCTGGCTCCCTAACCACTGAGCTATGGGTGCTGAGCTAGCATTTTTGAACTATAAATAAATGAGGGTTGAATTTTTTTTTTTTTTTTTGAGACAGAGCCTCAAGCTGTCACCCTGGATAGAGTGCGGTGGCATCACAGCTCACAGCAACCTCCAATTCCTGGGCTCAAGAGAGTCTCTTGCCTCCGCCTCCCAAGTAGCTGGGACTACAGGCATTCGCCATAATGCCCGGCCATTTTTTGGTTGCAGCCGTCATTGTTGTTTGGTGGGCCCAGGCTGGATTTGAACCCGCCAGCTCAGGTGTATGTGGCTGGCGCCTTAACCTGTTGAGCCACAAGCGCCAAGCCAAGGGTTGAATTTTATTAATATTTGTCTACATCTGTTTTTCCTTTTTAACCTGTTAATACAGAG
The DNA here is from genome assembly GCA_963574655.1 of Perodicticus potto. NCBI lineage: Eukaryota > Metazoa > Chordata > Mammalia > Primates > Lorisidae > Perodicticus > Perodicticus potto. The sequence goes on along the minus strand of CAUYRH010136547.1, from coordinate 16,312 downwards.
ATATACATTTAAAATGTCTAATGTTGGCTCTGCGCCTGTGGCTCAACGGGCTAAGGCGCCAGCTAAGTACACCTGAGCTGGGGGGTTCAAATCCAGCCCGGGCCCACCAAACAACAATGATGGCTGCAACCAAAAAATGGCCGAGCATTGTGGCGGGCGCCTGTAGTCCCAGCTACTTGGGAGGCGGAGGCAGGAGACTTGCTTCAGCCCAGGAATTGGAGGTTGCTGTGAGCTGTGATGCCACAGCACTCTATCCAGGGTGACAGCTTGAGGCTCTGTCTCAAAAAAATAAATAAATAAATAAATAAATAACAAAAAAATAAAATTTCTAATGTTAAACTATTATTTCCTTCCTAAAATAGTCCAATATGTTCATTTTCATTCTTACTCTCCCAGCCTCTAAAATGAACATATTCTTAACTCATAGCTGTTTCATGGGAAATAACATCTTATTTTTTATTCATTTTCTTAAAGGTTTTTATTTTACTCCGGCATGCCATTTATTTTTTTCTGTACATATTATTTGGATAGCAGCTATGTGTGTTAATACTACTTGTCATACTAGGGGAATACAGAAAAAGAAACTTGGAATCAAATGTGAGTGTACTAGCCAGGGTAGTGGCTCATAGCTGTAATCTCAACTACTCAGGAGGCTAAAGCAGGAGGATCGCTGGAGCCCAGGAGTTCAAGGCTGCAGTGAGCTATAGTCTACCCACAGCATTTCAGCCTGGGAAACATAATGAGATTCTCTTAAAAAAAGAACAAAGTTCAAGTATGCTGCATTAAAAGGACACCTTGTCTTAGTGAAGAGTTTTGGGCAATAGGTTTTAGAAGTAGGGTAGTGTTACCTTGGAATAGATCAGGTTTCTTGGGCCTTATATTATTAAGTGGATCAATTCAAAGACTTAGAGAATGAAATAATAGAGCTGGAGTTATGGTAGAATAATCTGGTACCTCTTTTTAGGAGAGAAAAATCAGTAAAGGCAAAAGACTAGTTAGAGAACAACTAACTGGTCTAAGATTGCGGTCATGAGGATCTAGCTTAGACTAACAGTAATGATCACAGAAAGGAAAGGGTGGATATGATAGCAGTATTGCAGTGTAGCTTGGTGTTTGTTTAAATATGAAGAGGATAAAAGAGAAAAGAACATCTTGACTGGACACGGTGGCTCACGCCTGTAATTCTAGCACTTGGGAGACCGAGGCAGGTGGATTGCCTGAACTCACAGGTTCGAGACCAGTCTGAGCCAAAGCGAGACCCCATCTCTAAAAATAGCCGGGTGTTGTGGCAGGCGCACCTATAGTCCCAGCTACTTTGGAAGCTGAGGCAAGAGGATCACTTGAACCCAAGAGTTTGAGGTTGCTGTGAGCTAAGACTCTATGGCACTCTACCAAGGGTGCCCAAGTGAGACTCTGTCTCAAAAAAAAAAAAAAAAAAAATTTGAGTATCTTTACAGAATTTTGAGGCTAACTAACTAGAAATGTGATAGGAAAGGAAGCCTTTGGTGATACATGTTTGAGGTTAAGGACTCTTAAGGAGTTGGTGACTACCTCTGTAAAGCATCCAGGGTGTTATCATATGGAGCTCAGCAAATACTTTTTAGTGATGTCACTGATAGTGAAAATCATAACTGTCTATGAGACAGTGTGATGTAGGGATGGAAAGAGCACAGAATTAAAAACTAAGAGTTTGGGGGGCGGCGCCTGTGGCTCATCGAGGAGGGCGCCAGCCCCATATAGTGAAGGTGGCGGGTTCGAAATGCAAAACAGAAAAATAGCTGGGCGTTGTGGCGGGCGCCTGTAGTCTCAGCTACTCAGGAGACTGAGGCAAGAGAATCGCTTAAGCCCAGGAGTTGGAGTTTGCTGTGAGCTGTGTGATGCCACGGCACTCTACCAAGGGCAATAAAGTGAGACTCTGTCTCTACAAAAAAAAAAAAAAAGAATTAAGAGTTCGGTTCCTAGCCCTACTTAAAAGACAGACTGTGGGCTTTAATTTTTTTTTTTTTTTTTTTTTGATATAGAGCCTCAAGCTGTCACCCTGGATAGAGTGCTGTAGCATCACAGCTCACAGCAACCTCCAATTCCTGGGCTCAAGCGAGTCTCTTGCCTCCGCCTCCCAAGTAGCTGGGACTACAGGCATCCGCCACAACGCCCAGCCACTTTTTGGTTGCAGCCGGCATTGTTATTTGACAGCCTGAGCTGGATTTGAACCTGCCAGCTCAGGTGTACGTGGCTGGCACCTTATCCCATTGAGCCACAGGCACCGAGCCAAAAATGCCAAGATTTTCAATTAAGATTCTCTTGTCTATCGATGTTCACTTGGTCTGCTATGCTTCCCACAGTCATCTGACAATTTTGACACACAAGTTCACGTATTTTTGCAATGTTTTGTCAGTTCTGCTCCTTACTAGCTGCCCTGACCTCTGTTCATCAGTGACGCTTTCTCCCCTCAGAAAAACGTTAAATCCATTTGTACACTGCCATTTTTCTCATGGCATTATCCCAATAAACTTGAATTAGTATGTCCCTAATTTCAGTTCCACTCTTGCAAAGTTTAACAAGAAATGTAATGTTTACTCGCTGCTCTGATTCAAGCTCCGACATTCTCGCAAAGGCGCAGACCCCCAACTCAGCAAGACAGTGCCACACATGGACATGAATACAGTTCTCAGACACTTGCATACCAAGGTTATGACACCTTACCGCGTTGTTTGTACAGTGTTGCTGATGGAAGCGCATGGTGTTAAGTTCACAAACTTAACTGTCAGACTTCGAATGTCACAATGCTGTGCTGTCTCCACAACTCAGAACCACCATTTAGAACCTTACACATGTCTCGCTGAAGCCATAAAGATGTTGTAGGCATTTTGCCTTGATCTGAAATGGCAGTTCCAGAATGTTGTGTCATTTTAGCTGATGATGCGTTTGTCTCCTATCTTCTTGTCAGTTACTTGTGTATCTGCTTTTGGTAACCTTAGTCATGTCAATCACAACTCCAAACCTCAAGCTGCTTCTAATTTAATGTCTATCAGGACAAAGTGAAAGTTGCCAAGAATAAGAAGATTTTATCAAATTGGTAATTGTGTTTTATAAAACAATTCTTTTATAATACTGTTAAAAACTATGGCATAGAAAACTGCATAAAATAGAACAAAGTTGTCATTTTTACAGCTAAGCAGCACTCTCAGTCCCTAGCAAGGGTGAGCAGATGGTTAGGAAGACGTAATTGTAGCATGGCTCTGCTTTTGCTTTACTTACTGGAATTCCAAAGAAAATTCTGTAAGATTTTTTTCTAAGTATGAAAACCATTAAAATAAACTAATCAAAAACATGCTAAGACTACTGGATGAAAGCTACTAGAAAATGAATTAAAATTTAGCAAGGCAGATCATTCTTGAACACAGCCACCAAATATCCAAAAGGGTTCAGGGATTACTTTTATCATGTTTCTTTCATTTTTAGAACTTCTAGAACATTTAAAGTAGTTAAATAATAGTGGTAAAACAATTCCCTTGCCTTGTTCCTAATATTAATTTCACTTAATTTCAAATGTATGTCCATAAAGCACTTTCTTGACTATGGTTTTGAGATTTACATTTTAATTATATTGAGGTTTTACTAAAGTCATTTGTCAGAAATAAATGTTCAATTCTAGTCCAGAAATGGTGTTCACAGAGACTGTCTCTTTAAAAAAAAAGTTCAATTTTACTAACTGCATTTCAAGGTCTACTAACATAATCATACAGCTTTTCGTCCTTTATCTACTAAAAGGTTAAATTGTATTAGAACATTCAAATACATCTTTGCAATTCTGGGATAAATCCTATTAGGTAAAGGTGTATTATATCTTGAATGTACTGTTAGATTTCTGCATCAATATTCTTAGATAAAACTAACCTGTAGTTTCATTTTATTACATTATCTCTATCAGATGTTATTAGTATTATACCTATTGCTCTATTTTTGTGGCACTAATATTTACCCTATTGCTGCTCTATTTTGGTGGCACAAATATTTATGAGTGCTTTATATATATCAGATGGTTCTAAGAATTATATTTGTATTAACTTTTCTAGTCTTTACAGCAAATTTAGCTGGTAGGTTCTCTTACTGTTTTATAAAAATACTAGGAAGCCTCAATTCTTTCTCTTTGTGCTCAGTTTAAATATCAGTTAAATTATCTGTTATGTTAAGGTTTGAAAGAAACTACCTACAAAGCTATCTGAGCCTGTTAGGTTTACGTCTTGCTCAATCAATTTTGGTAATTTATATTTTCCTAGAAAAATAAGGTTTTTTTCCTATATTATATAATTTGCTAGTTTGTACCAACCATTCCCTACAAATTAATATTTGTATCTATGGCTATTACCTGTTTTATAATCCTAATTCTGCTTTTTTGCACTTTTTCCCTTTGTTAAAAAAAATTGTTAGCTAGTCATTTCTTTATTTTTAATCAAAGAACCACCTCTGGTGTTATTTAACTATCTTTTCTGTTTTCTAATTCATTACCAATAGGTAATGAATCTTTACTAATCACTTTTTCCATCTTTCATTAGGTTTATTTTGTTGTTGTTTTTTAAGTTAAATTCTTTAGTTGAATGTTGATATTTATCCCCTCCAAAATTCATGTCAAAATTTGATCCCCAATATTGGAGGTGGGACCTAAAGGAGGGTGTTTGGATCATGAGGAGTAATCCCACATTAATGGCTTCATGCTGTCTTCTCAGTAATAAGTTTTTACTCTATTAGTTCCCAAGACAGGTACCACCTCAACCAAGCTGGTTGTTAAAAAAGTTTGGCACCTCTTTCCCCTTATCTGGCCACATTGTGCCTAATTTTCTTTACCTCCCACCATGCGTGGAAGCTTCCTGAGGCCCTCACAAGAAGCAGATACTGACACTATGCTTCTTGTACAGCCCTCAGAATCATGAGCAAATAAATCTCTTTTCTTCATAAATTATCCAGCTTCATATTTCTTTCTTTCTTTTTTTTGGAGACAAAGTTTTACTTTGTCACCCTCAGTAGACAGCCATGGCATCACAGCTCACACCAATCTCAAACTCTTGGGCTCAAGCATTTCTCTTGCCTCAGCATCCCAAGTAGCTGGGACTACAGGCACCTGCCTCAATGCCCAGCTAGTTTAGAGACAAGGTCTCGCTCTGGCTTACGCTGGTCTCAAACTCATGAGCTTAGGTAATGCACCTATCTATTACAGGCGTGAGCCACCATGCCCAGCCTCATATTTCTTTATAACACAGAAATTCTTAGAAATAATTTTACCTGTATCCCATATGTTACGTATATATTTCATTTTTAATGTAATTACTTTCTATACCAGGGGTGAGAAACTTGTGGTACTTAAGTCCAATCTTTTCACTGAATCCAAATTTTATACAATAAATCCTTTTATTCATTTCTTTCTTTCTTTATTTTTTTTTTTAAGACAGAGTCTCACTTTGTCACCCTTGGTAGAGGGTAGAAAAAGTGCTATAGAGTCATAGCTCACAGCAACCTCAAACTTTTGGGCTTAAGTGATCCTCTTACTTCAGCCTGAGACTACAGGTGCCCTCTACAACACCTATATTTTTTTTTTATTTAGAGACGAGGTCTTGCCCTTGCTCAGGTTGGTCTAAAAGTTATGAGCTCAAACAATCCATCAGCCTCTGCCTCCCAGAGTGCAAGGATTACAGGTGTGAGCCCCAGCGCCTGGCCTTCTTTTATTTTTATTAATACATTTTTGTTTATCTTTTTTATTTTTATTGTACTTTTAAAGTAAAGTATTTAGAATACCAAAGAATAAAATAAATGTCAACAAAATAATCCTCCCAGATTGACCAGCACAATCAGAAATATTAGGCAGTCATGAGAGCTAAACTGATAGTTGCTGTGCTCATGATTTAGTTTTAACTTCTTCCACCTCATACCACTATTGCACAAGGCTAGTTGAAGAGAGTTTAATGGAGGTCAAGTGTGCCAGTCTGTTATCAGCTTCTGACAATGGTGCACTGTGTTTGTGTCTGAAATGAGATCTGTGAATTGTTGCACAGCTTGGCAGTATTTTTTAATTCTATCTGCTTAACAGCCCATCATGTCAAAGAAGACCAAGAGAACACGGAAGGAAGAAAACAGACTTTTTAATGAGGATTGGGAATTGCAATACTATCTTATTTCTGCTAAAGATAAGATGAGTTGCTTGCTTTGAGATACTGCAATATCAACACTAAAGAAATTCAATACACATTAGCATTGTAACACACATAAGGACCAAAAATATTTTAAATTAGAGAGGTGTGAAAAGTTGTACTGCAGAAATCAGAAGATGAAAAGCGAAAGCAAAGACAATTCTTTCCAGGAGCAGTAGTCCTGGAAACAGTGCCACTGAAGCAAGTTATAAAGTAGCTTATATATTTGGGGGAGGAAAGGAAGCCATTCGGTGACATAGAAATTGTGAAAGAATGCATTATCAAAGTTGTAGGATGCTTAGATACTGATCATGTTTCAAAGTACAACCACCTCTTTTGAGAACCATACCCCATGGGCAGAATGAATTAGCTGTCAACTTAACAGAACGGACTTCATGCAGTATTTCAAAAGGAAAATACACATTATTGAATGGCTTTGGATGAATCAACTGATTCTACTGACTCAGCACAGGTTTTATAATTCTTTCAGATCATAACAGAGATATTTTCTTTGCAATGAAGAGTTACTCACTTTGGGTACTCTTGTGAATAGAATATGAGAATCTTCAACAACTTTCCAGTTAACTTTTATGAAACTGTACTGAATTTAGAAATTTTAGTGTGTGTATGTATAGACAGTGCTCTTTCCATGACCAGAAAACATGAAGGTTTATTGCACAGATAAAAGAAGTCTTAACAGATTTAGAGCCTCTCATTTCTTTTCATTGTACAGTAGAACCTTCATAGTTAACCATCTCCCTACACAGACTACGTCAAATTCACCTAATTTCCACAGACTGGACACACACTACATGTACAGTACAGCTGGCCTTATTCCTTATGTTGGCCACCTTTGTATGCAGACCAATCTGTAACAGGTTAACACTGACTGTTCTACTGTATTTGAATCAGCAAAATCTCTGCCCTAAAGCTACTATTTTAAGTGACATTTTGCAACAAGTATTTGTGGGAACAGGCCTGGGAGCAACAAGTATTGCTGACTATATCCACGCAAATGCAACACAGTATTGTCAGTCTTGTCACACGCTGAAGTGGAACGATGAGGTATTCACTGTGCAATAGAATACTTACCCCTTTAGCAACAAGTCCTAAAAGTGCTGTCCTGCTTTTCAGCCACTTATTGCTGAGAATCTACATTCTCCTACCCAACTCAAATCAAGACGCCCTTAAGGTCATAAATGACTGATACCCATCTACAGGATCAATTGAAACTGTGACATCCAAGCTGCCATTATTCAAATGCCTGCCCACAAAAAGCAGACACAAAAGTCATTAAAAGGTTAACTTTAAAATTAACAAATAATTTCCATTTTTTGAAATTATTCAGTAGTTCTTAGATTTTTACAAAATAATGTATATTTTTAAGTATATCTAATTGAAGTTTCCTGAATACAGCCTTATTTGATTACAGCTAAATTAACACAGGCTTCCAAACATGAAAAGGTTCCTCACTCCTATGGTAGACAAGACTACAGTTGCCAGTTGGCAGTATCTTTAGATTTTTGACCCAAGATTTTTTAAGAGAATATGTTTACATTTTTAAATTCAAGGGACAGAGGTTTAGAAAGGTTTTGTGGTGTGGTTTGTGGGTCTTCTTTTTGTTATTAACTTAAAATTTCATTATAGAGTATGTGATTGACAATATTTATACTTTTAAAATTTTTCTTCAGTTTTTAATACAATGTGTAACCTATTTTTTAAAATGTTCCATTAGGAATTGAAAAAGTGTTTTTTTCCTTTTACAATAACAGAGTGAAATACATTTATTAGATCAGTCTTGCTAAGTATCATATGTTTTAATCTCTTTGATACAGCAAGGACTGTGAAAGATGTTTTGAAGTCTCTCATTACTGTTAATGTTTGACGGACTCCCATTTCTCTCTCTTCCCCCTGAATGGATATAGTTTTCACGCTATACACTCTAGCATTTCATCCTTAAAATATAAAGATTTGTAGTTCTCTTTACACACATATTACAAAGTGTCTCTAAGTATCTCTCTTTTCTCACCTAATGTTTAATTTAAGAGCTAAAAGTTGCTTTTAGTTCAGCTTTCCTAACAATATGCCAATCCACTGATTACTTGCCTAGTATCTTATTTGGACTATCCATTTACTTCCAACTCCCTTAGTAAATTTTGTTCTACTGTGTTTAAGTGGGTCCTAAATTTCATCTAGACTGAACCTTGCTTAATTAAGCCCAGGTTATGTCATAGGCCTTCACTGTCTGTTTTGATATGCAAACTTGGTCTTCTATTTTTATTTTCTTTTCTCTGATTTTTTTCCCTCCCATGCTCATTCCTTTGTTTTCCTTCTTGTTATACTATATTGTTATTTCACATAGTGAATAAATGTTTATTAATCACCTATTATGTGCCAAGCATGATAGTGTTAGAAACACAATAGGAAACAAAAAGTTAGCTACATATATACAATTACAAACCATAGTGTTCATTTTTTCCCACCCCATCACCAAGAGAGATTCTAACAGAAGTGGTAGGTGAATAATGGTTCGGGAAGATTTCTCCTATTGTGCCCTGATATTTAAATAATACAAAGAAATTACCTGAATGAAAGAATAAGAGAAAGACTATAACACACAGAAATTAAGCACTATGTGTAAAAAGAAGACAAAGAACTTGAAACACTATAAAAACTGAAAAAAAATAAGGCCAAAGAATATTGAATAAGGGAGACTAACTGCATGAGATGAAACTTGCGCTTACAATTGGGTGCTTTTACAACAAGTCCCTGAGTTACTAACATCCAACTGACATAGACTCACACTTATGAAAGGAGGCTGTTACAGTAACAGGTAACTGTACTTGTTCCAACTCACATACAAATTCAACTTAAGAACAAACCTACAGAACCTATCTCACCTGTAACCTGGGCTGCCTGTTTAGAGAACAAACTGAAACATGTCACATAAGGAACTGAGCAGACCAATACACTATGTGAGTAGTTCAGACAAGAGACAGTGGCTTGGAGTGGTGGGAACATGGTAGAGATAGACAAAGTGAATGGATCCAAAGATATTAATCAAGGTAGCAGTATCAGACTTCTATTTCCCCCATTCAATTTTGCAGTTATATAGATAGTAGTTTACTTGTAGTTCTACGCAAAGTTACTTTTACATATACAGTCACAGGCTGTTTAACAATATTTTAGTTAACAACGGACCACACATTCAACAATGATCCCATAAAATTATAATGGAGCTGAAAAATTCTTAACTGGAGAGAAGGGAATACTTTTACACTATTGGTAGGACTGCAAATAATACAGCCTCTTTGGAAAGAAGAATGGAGAATTCTCAAAGAACTCAAAATAGACCTTACATTCAATCCCATTACCAGGCATCTACCCAGGAGAAAAGAAATAATTTTATAATAAGGACATTTGCACTAGATTGTTTATCACAGCTCAGTTTACATTCACAAAAAGTGGAAACAACCTAAATGTCCATCAATCCATGAATAGATTAATAAACTGCTGTATACATAACCCATGGGATACTATTCAACCTTAAAAGGATGGAGACTTTACATCTGTTATATTAACCTAGATGGAACTGAAACACATTCTTCTTAGTAAAGTATCACAAGAATGGAAAAGTACCCAATGTACTCAATACTAATATGAAGCCAGGAAACAAGCTAATATACACCCACACAAGAGAAAAAGTCAATTCAATTAAGTTAGGGGGAAGGGAGAGAGGGCTAAGCAAAGGAGGGAGAAGGACTGGTGTACTCTCCCCCTAATGGGCATAAGTAAGATAAATGGCACCCTCCTGGGTGCAGGACACAACTGCAACAGGAACTTTACCTAACAAATGCAAACACTGTAACCTAGTTGTTTGTACCCTCACATTAATCTGAAATTTAAAAAAAAATTCTTGTCACCTAGTAACATCATTGCCATCAAAATGCAAGACATTAATCACTTGTCTGTAATGATGCTAGTATAAATGAACCTATTATCCCACTAGTTGCATAAAAAAAGTATATGTGTAACATACCAAATTAGGTACAGCACATAACATCTGATAAACAACTAAGTTACAAGTTTATGTATTTATTAGACTACGCTTTCTATCATTAGAAAACATGCCTTCCATTAATTGAAAACAAAAAAAGCAAACTGTAAAACAGCCTCAGGCAAGTCCTTCAGAAGGTAATCTAGAAGGCACTATTATCTAGGTGATGACATCTCGGAGGGTTACTTCAACACCTTCCAGTGGGACATGATGTGGAAATGAAAGACAGTGATATTGATCATACTGACCCTGTGTAGTTTTCTCTTCATTTTTAACAAAAGTTTTAAAAAGTAAAAAAAAAAAAAATTCTTAAATTTTCAAAATAGAAAAAGCTTATAGAATAAGGATAAAAGGAAGAAAATTACCTAAATTTTTGTATAGCTCTAAGTATCTGTGGGTTTTGTTTTTCTTTTTTTCTTTTTGTTGTAGAGACAGAGTCTCATTTTATCGCCCTCAGTAGAGTGCTGTGGCATCACACAGCTCACAGCAACCTCCAACTCCTGGGCTTAGGCGATTCTCTTGCCTCAGCCTCCTGAGTAGCTGGGACTACAGGTGCCCGCCACAATGCCCGGCTATTTTTCTGTTTTTGCATTTCGGCCGAGGCCGGGATTGAACCCGCCACCTTCGGTATATGGGGCCAGCGCCCTACTCGATGAGCCACTGGCGCTGCCCTATGTATCTGTGTTTTAAGTTGTTACTATAAAAGAATAAAAAAGTTAAAAAGTGTGTAAAGAAGTTACATTAAGGTAACATTAATTTATTACTTAAGAAAATATTTTTATAAATTTAGTGTAGCTTAAGTGTACAATGATTATAAAATCTGTACTACTGCAATGTCCTATACCTTCACATTCACTGATTACTCACTCAACGACTCATGCACAACAACTTCCAATCCTGTAAACTCCAGTCATGGTAACTGCCCCATACAGGTATGCCATTTTTTATCTTTTTTACTGAATCTTTACTGTACCCCTTCTATCTTTATATACAAAATGACAATGGCACTCCTATTGTCTACGGTATTCAGTACTGTAACATGCTGCACAGGCCTGTAGCCTAGGAGCGATGGGCTACATCACATAGCCTAGCTGTGTAGTGGGCTATACAGGCACCTTCTAGGTTTGTGTAAGTATACTTAATGATGTTCTACACAATCAAACTGCCTAACAACACATTTCTCAAAACATATCCCCTTCATTAAGTGATATGTGACTATAGTACAATTTGTTTTGTTTTTAATAATAAGGTAATTCCTATTCCTTTACATACATTTATTCTTTCAGTACTTATTTATTAGGTGCATGTTACTGCCAGTTAACAATCTTACATGGGAATATAGCAAAGAAGAACAAAAAACCCTAGCCCTATAACAAAGCATACAAGTTGTTAAAAGAGCACTAAACCCATCCTTTTATCTGAGTATACGTCACAATTATATTCTAAATCCCTAACAGTAAACATTTTTGGTATGATACAGCTATTTATTCACTTAACAAACATTTACTAAATACCAGCTGTGTTCCAAGCCCTATGCTACAGGCATACAGAGAACAGCCTCTGAGTATATATATTCTAGTAAAAACTGGCAAACAAACAAACCTATATACATATGTGTGTGTGTGCATATATATATATAAAAAGTCTTATTAGGCAATAGCAGAAGAAAAGTAAAGCAGGAAATGGGAATAGAAGCTGCACAGGAACGCTGTTTTTCTGTAAAGAAGTCAGGAAGCCCCTCTGATGAAGCTCAGCAGAATCCTGACTGAAGAAGAGTAAGCCAGGCAGGTATCCAGACATAAAACACTGCAGCCCAAGGACCGTGGGGAAGGAGTTTGGCATATTTAAGGAATACTAAGGTGAACACGATGTCTGAAATGCAATGAGTGAGAAAGAAAATGTTGAAGTTAGTTTGAAGAGGCAGCCAAGGACCAGATTACATAAGACCTACCCATCAGACAATGGGAAGAACTTGAAATTTTATTCTAGATAGGATGAAAAGTAACATAGGAAGGTTCTGACCAGGAAAATGACAAGATCTGATTAAAGTCAAAATAAAAATTACTGTTTAGAGACAGGTAGTGAAGCCAACTATAATCAGGAAAATCAATTAAGAACTTAATGCAACAGGCAGGTAGGAGATGATGGTGGCTTATTATTATATATTATAATATTATATATCATTCGCATGATAACAGTAGAAAGTAAATGAAATGGTCAAATTCAAATGTATTGTAAAGGTAAATGGGAAATAGGATAACAGAGTTAACAAGAGAGAAGAATTTGGAAGAGATAAATAATAAGCTCAATTTTGCACATGTTAAGGTTGAAATGCCTGTAAGATATACAAGTGGAGCTGCCTAAATAAATCCCAAATAATTCACAGGTAAAGAAATGAGAAATGTTCATGCCTAGCTTACTGAAAATACGTTTAACAGTCACACGTTAAACATGCATACACTGAATATCAAGAACTTTTAAATGCCAACATTAGCTAAACTATTATACCAAGAGTTAGTTTTAACACTGCAGATGTGGTTTCAACCCTTAGCTTACAGTTAGCGTGAGAATCAGAAAAATACACAAGCAATTAAATGCATCAAGTGCTATCTAAAAGAAGTTCAAAATGAATGTCAAAATTTAGAGATAAAAACTTAGGGCTAGATGTCAGAATACTCAATAAATGAAGAAGAGTATCAAGGAAAATAATAAAAGTTTGACTCATGAATAAATATCATCGATGGATAAGGTGTTTTAGTTAGCAATGTACTAAAGTAAAGCACAGGTTACTGGAAAATGTCAACACCCTATGTATAAAACTATAGCATTAAATATAACTTCAATTTTTTTTTGAGATGTCTCACTCTATTGCTCTGGGTATACTGCCATGCATAACTCACAGTAACCTCAAACTCTTGGGCTTGAGCAATCCACCCGCCTCAGCCTCCCAAGTAGCTGGAATTACAGGTGTACGCCACTAGGACTGGCTAGTTTTTCTGTTTTTCTTAGAGACAGAGTTTTGCCCTTGCTCAGGCTGGTCTTGGGACTCCTGAGCTCAGGCAATCCACTCATCTCAGTCTCCCAGAGTGCTAGGATTACAGGTGTGAGCCACCACACCTAACCTGCAACTTCAATTTAAGGTAACATACAGGAACAATGCCCAATGCTAAAATGAGAAATTTCTAGAAAGTATTACATGAATTTAAAGAAGTGAGAGGTAAGGAGGTAGAAACTAAAACAGGCAAAAACAAAAACAAAACAAAAATCTATTAGGCAGGCAAAGTGCCCAAGCTGAAGCTTAGAGGATAAACAAGAATTGGAAGGATGAAAAAAATATTCCATTCAAGAGAAACCACACAGATTCAGAATTAGCAATTATTAAAAGAGTTTAAAGAAATAAGACATCCATTCAAGAAATATTTACTATATACCTATTTTATGACAGGTTTTGGGAACCAAAGGAGCAGACAACACAGGTTCTAGAGAACCTTTTAAGGGCAGACAGAACAATGTGGAGAGACGACTATCAAAAGCAGTCATGGTATGTTAAATTCACACAACTACGGAAATACAGTGCACGGGTACCTAAGAAGATCCAACCGGGAAGGCTTTCTGAGGGATATGACAGCTAAATAGACATGAAATGAAGAAAACCAAGGAGAGGGGGTACAGGAGGATGGGACGGAGGGTGGTGGGGGAATAAAGTGGGAAGAGACAGAATAGGAAGAAAGGCAAAATAGTGCCAGAGATTAGAGTGTGTGTAAAGGTCACAAGCAGCAGAGTACACTACCAGTAGGTGAGAGATGAATATGGCTGAGGCATATTTACATTTGTGAATAGCAAGATCAGGAGCAAAACCTGAAGACATAAATAGGAACCAGGCCACGAAAAGAGAATGCTACATTAAGGAGTGCAGACTCTGTCCTAAGGATGTCTGCTTGGCTATACTGAAAGTTTCAAAATAAAAATAAAGAAGTTTAGAGTAATAAGGGACCAGGTTATCTAGAACAAGGGTTGTAAGCTCAATTATGCAGATACTAATAATAAAAAAGAGTAAAAGGACCAGGTGTCAAAAAAAGAAATAAAAACAGGGAGTAATGAGAAGTATGGAATGGAAAAGCCTCAACTAAACAGGGCAAATTGTTGCAATGAATGTGGTGTTGCTAGATCATCCAATTTTAAAAAATAAATTCAAATTTTCAAGAGAAAGCTCTTGATTTTTTCAAAATGGTATTAAATTTCTTTGAAACATGGTGCAGATTAACACTGAGGGGATCAAATAAAACAAGACTACAAGCTAAAGTAGTGCCATCAGTCACCAGTATCCAGCCTCTTTTGCAGAAGTGCAATGGCAAAATTGAGGAATCTGACTTGGACCTGAGGCAGTAGAGATTTAAACAAAGATGGAGTGCTACTAAAGATTTAAAGAAGGATGACAAGTAAACACCACTTGACCAGACACAGTGTCTGCCTTGTTCAATTCTAGGAGTACCTGACATTTAGTTGGTCTCAGTAAGTATTTAGGGATGAGCTTAAAATGGGGATTTTTTTGAAAATTAGCATTACGGTAACGGAACTAGAGAACATGAAATATAAGTAACAAAACTAATTTACTGTTCCTTTGCTCTAAGCTTAGCCTGCTTTTCATCAGTTTTTAGTTTTGTTCACAAGCCAGCTGCTAGCACACACTGCCTGGTGTTCTCTCCATGCTGCCTGGTTTTCTTTCCTTGACTGTATGTGCGTCACTGCCTCTGACTCAAAACTTTGGCCAACATACAAGTGAGCACAATTAGCAACTATCAGCTTTCATCTGGTGGAGCAATGAAGTTAAACGGAATGAATGATCACAGTGGATAAGGCAATAAGAAGAATATTCGTTGTTTCACTTTAACTCTAAGCCAGATATTCTATTGCTAATTCTATATCCCTCCAATACCAATTCCATAATACTCTAACTTAAAGCTGCCTGCTGTTGCTGAAACTAACGGTGCTAGGCAATGCTCAAAAATAACAATGGATATGCCTAGATAGTAGGTTTGGGAAGAAGTAGATTGGGGCTTGAGATTCTGCTAAAATGGAAGTGGTATAAGAAAGAAGTAGGCTGAGAAAAACTAGAGACTCAGAATAGGTATAGAAATTAAGCAATAATCAAGACAAGAAAACAGCCCAGAAAGCTTTAGAATCTGAACATTTACATATTCAAAGTCCAATAAATCTTATCTAACAAGAGCAAATCCTGGCACTGTTTGAAATAAATTACAGAAAATTCTTTTGCTGGTATTGGGACACATGGATGACCAATAATAGAGGATTATTCACCTACAGGAATAATCTGAAATGTCCCTTATCTAGAGATGGTGAAACCTATAGGGCATAGGCTATCAAGACATTAAGAGAGGGGAGGAGTGAGGTGGATTGGTGTGCTCCCATTTAATGGGCACAGTGTAAGGCGATACGGCATACCTCTTGGATGGGGGACACAACTCCAAGAGGGACTCTTATCGAAGAAATGCAAACATTGTAACCTAGTTATCTGTACCCTCACAATCTGAAATTACAAAAATAAAATAAAATAAAATTCTTTTCTTATTTTATTAAAAAATATATTAAGCCACATGAGTTATATCTTAGATGTGGCTCTATTTTGCAATATGTTCACTTGCAAATAGTATCTAGGAGAAAAATGAGTTGATTTGACAACCTCTAAATATGTAGTAACTAGGGAAGGATACCTAATCTCCATAAAGTGAGAGGTTGGACCTTACTTTATAAAAAAAGAACTCATAATACAAACATCTAACTTGGCTCGGCGCCTGTGGCTCAATGGGCTAGGGCGCCAGCCACGTACACCTGAGCTGGCGGGTTCGAATCCAGCCCGGGCTCGCCAAACAACAATGACGGCTGCAACCAAAAAAATGGCCGGGCATTGTGGCGGGCACCTGTAGTCCCAGCTGCTTGGGAGGTGGAGGCAGGAGACTCGCTTGAGCCCAGGAATTGGAGGTTGCTGTGAGCTGTGATGCCATAGCACTCTATCCAGGGTGACAGCTTGAGGCTCTGTCTCAAAAAAAAAAAA
>CAUYRH010136546.1:0-47635 GCA_963574655.1 Perodicticus potto | reverse complement strand
GATAGAGTGTTGTGGCATCACAGCTCACAGCAACCTCCAATTCCTGGGCTCAAGCGAGTCTCCGCCTCCCAAGTAGCTGGGACCACAGGCGCCCGCCACAACGCCTGGCCATTTTTTGGTTGCAGCCGTCATTGTTGTTTGGCGGGCCCGGGCTGGATTCGAACCTGCCAGCTCAGGTGTATGTGGCTGGTGCCTTAGCCCATTGAGCCACAGGCGCCGAGCCTGGAAAGATATTTCCTTATCTATAAACCTGCAGTTTCTACTCCAGAAGCCAAAGAGCCAGTGGGAAGTGTGAGGGTGGGTCATCAGCCCAAGTAGTCTCAGCCCTTAACATAGGCCTGGCATGAAATAAGCACCTTGATAAATGCTTGCTGAATGGACTAGATGGATGGATGAATGAATTCCAAGGGCCACCAAAAATAGAGAACTTTGCTCCCTGAGCAAAGCTGAATACAAAGAGAAAATTCCACCAAGTCAAAACATTAATATTTACTTTGTCATCTGAACTGAAATCAGAACATCAGACCAACAGGTTCTAGCAGTCAAAAGGATGCCCGACTCTGAAAAGCCGCCTTTGGGCTTTGCACTTTGATCCACAAGGAGTGCGAACACATGGGATACTACAAGCTGCAGAAGGGATGCATAAACCCTAAGAAGGACATATCACCTAACCCCTAGAGTAGGGGTGACACAGAAGCATGCCAACATGCAAGGGAAAATACCAGGGCCTCCGTATGCAGACTTGCAGTTGTGCCTGCCCAAGGGTGCCCAGCCAAGGAGGGGAGGTCTGAAATCCAGCTGATGTTCTGCCACCTCTGAGGCTGAGTCTGTCTAGGAGCTCCATAGGTGAGAGGCAGCCCTGATGGCTGACCTCAGCAGCAGATGGTCTTGGGTCTGCCAGGGATGTTAGCAATGAAGAAAACAATAGTAATGCACACACATGCGTATACACATGTACATACTTCATGGTCACTATGACCAAGTGCTCTGCTAAACTCTAAATATTTTCTTGTATTGAACACTCATAACTATCTCAAGAGGTAGGTACTAATATTTGAGGCAGTAAGCCTTGGCATTTGAAAGTATGGACTTTTGGCCAGGCGTGGTGGCTCATGCCTATAATCCTAGCATTCTGGGAAGCTGAGGCAGGTGGATTGCTTGAGCTCAGGCATTCCAGACCAGCCTGAGCAAGTGCCAGACCCAGACTCTATTCAAAATAGAAAAACTAGCCAGTATTGTGGCAGGTACCTGTAGTCCCAGCTACTTGGGAGGCTGAGGCAAGAGGATCACTTCAGCCCAAGCGTTTGAGGTTGCTGTGAGCTATGACAACACAGCACTCTAGCCCAGTGCAACAGAGTAAGACTGTCACAAAAAAGAAAAAAAAAAGAAAGTATGGACTTGGGAACCATTCTGATGGGTTCAAATCCTGAGTGCTACTTAAAATCTGGGGTGACCATGGGCAGGGTTATTTAAGCTTGTCAAGCTTCAGGATTCTCATATATAAAATGGAGATAATAATAGTATCTGTCTCATAAAGCTGTAGCATGGTACAAAGGAATTAATTTGTATAAAGCACTCAGAACAGAAGCTGACAAAAGCAAGCTCTCAGTAAGTATTAGCTATTCTTGTTATTCCTGTCTGGTACAGACTGGGGCTTGGAAGGTCAGTGGCTTGCCCAGGGTCTTACATCTGGGGAGGGACAGAGCCAGGGCACAGACATAGGTTTGACTTCACAGCACACATGACCCAACACTGCTGATTCTGGCTCTGCCCCCTCTCCCCTCCCGCCCCTTTTATACACCACCTCCCCGCAACTCCTAACCATGCCAGCATGCCTAGTCTTTTCTGGTACCAATCAAAGCTACAAGACACTGAAAGGAAGATACTAAGTGAACTGGCACGCCAATTTATTTAAATTCTGATTTTGCTATCATGCGTGTGAAAAAAAAATATGGGTTGGTCTAAGAATTTGCCCTTTATCTGAAAGAAAACAGCCATTTTCAAGAAGACCCTTTTCACCTCTGCCTCTGGGCCTTTGTATATGAAGCTTTAAATACTTTCTCTACCCACACTCTGAGACTAAGCCAAAGCCCGGATTGCCCCATAAAACCTGGCCTTCATGTAAGTACCTCTGAATATAGATAATGGGCGTGATTGCTGGTGGAGGCCAATCTGGCAAAACAGCATCAGGAGCTAAGATTATTACTCTGCCTTGGGTCCTGCCTAGCTGGAAGGTTCTAGAAAGAGGCAGAGCCATGCTAGAAAACAAACACATGCATCATAGAAAACCAAACCATCTGTGATCCATAATGATTAGGAAGTAGAAAACTTCAAAGAACTAAAGAGAAACAATCTGTAGTAGTGCTTAGTTAACGCTTATAGGTGTTTACTACAGGCAGGACCTGTTCAAAGCCCTTCAGAAAGATTATTCCGTTCATTCCTCATATCAGCAGTATGAGATGATCAGTGTTTATTAGCCCACTTTTGCAGATGAGGAAACTGAGACATGGAAAAGTCAAATAACTTCTCGCAAGGTCACATAAATAGTCTAGCTGCAGAGACCAGGATCTTCATCAGTGTACTCAAACCTTTTTGTCCAACCACAGCAAGAAATACATTTCTACATAGGCACCCAATGTACACTCACACTTTTTTTTTTTTTTTTTTTTGAAGACAGAGCCTCAAGCAGTTGCCCTGGGTAGAGTGCGGTGGCATCACAGTGCACAGCAACCTCCAACTCCTGGGCTTCAGCGATTCTCCTGCCTCCACCTCCAAAGTAGCTGGGACCACAGGTGCCTGCCACAATGCCTGGCCATTTTTTGGTTGTAGACGTCATTGTTGCCTGGCAGGCCTGGGCTGGATTCGAACTGGCCAGCTCAGGTGTATGTGGCTGGAGCCTTAGCTGCGTGAATGAGCCATGCTCACACATTTATACAGAATTGAAACTAAGTTTGGAACAGAACACCATGTGCAATGCTTTCTGATGTCTGTTTGTTTTTTTCCTCTGATGTTTCCGATTCTATTCCATCCCATTAAACAAAGATATAATTCAACAATTTTTTTTTTTGAGACAGGGTCTCACTATGTCACCCTCGGTAGAGTGCCGTAGCATCACAGCTCACAGCAACCTCAAACTCTTGGGCTTAAGCGATTCTCTTGCCTCAGCCTCCCAAGTAGCTAGGACTACAGGCGCCTGCCACAACGCACAGCTATTTTTTATTGCAGTTGTCATTGTTGTTCAGCTGGCCCAGGTTAGGTTCGAACCCACCACCCTCAGCGTATGTGGCTGCAAGCCATTCAACAAATATTTTTGAGGGAATATTTAATATGAATTAGATACTCTTCCAGGCTTTGGGGGCTATGTCAGTGAATGAAAAGACTAATATCCCTGCCCTTCTGGAGCTTGCATTTTACTGGAGAGAGTGAGTAAGATCCACATGCAAGATTGTAGCACCTGATTACTGTAGGAAAACACAGAGCAAGGAAGGCCAAGGATAGCCAAGGAAGACCTCTCTGGTGCCTTTTCTGAATGCTACACTGTTTTTAGCGAGGCCTTAACTGCTACACTATAGTGCCTCCCTGTGTGGTTGAAGGCTCTTTCTCTTAAGAGTGTGTGCACATACACACATGTATGTGACCGTGTGCACATACATACATGTATAGGCATGGATTCATATGTGTCCACCCCATTCACATCTTCATTAAGGAAGTTTGGAGACAGGAGGAAAGACCCCCCCACATGCAGGGGTGCAGGGATTCCCTATACAAGCTTACCCTGCAGAGAGGGCCTGGAACGGGACCTGAAACACAGCCTGGACATTACAACACTAGCCATGAGTGCCAGATATGTGTGCCCTGGCTGAAGTCTTTAGTCCAGAGGAAAGAGATTCTTTTTATCATTGGTCCTTCCAGAGTGGGCACCTTTACAATTCATCAGCCTAAAGGCAGCTCTAGGTCCTAATCTGCATCAAGGGGTCCTGCGTGCTAGGATGTGGTTAGGGAGAGAGAAGACCACTCATAGACATGAAAATCACTCCTTGGGGGGAAAAAATCAATGCAATGGGTATACCTGGCAGGGTGACTGATGTGGGTCTGCAGGGAGATGGGATGGAAGCCAGCTCTGAAACAGCTGGGGCCACTTGGGCAGCCTCCATTGAGGGCATATGGAACTTGGCACTAGAGTGAAATCTTCAGACTCTTCCTTTAAGTTAAAGGGGCACAAAAAAACTGTTACTAGCATGGGTGACAACAGCATTACCTATGGGAAAAGCAGCCAATCTCTGCTAATGAATAAGTGTAATTGATCAAAACAGATGAGTGGGTGGACCTTCCAAATGTGCTTTTAGCAAAGTGGACAGTTTTTCATTCAAATGCAAACTCGCGCAGATAAAATCTAATAATGGAGATTCTGGAACAATCCCAGCATCAGTAATTTCTTTCTTTTTTTTTTTTTTCTCCTTCACTGAACAGGGAGGTTTCTTAAATTCCTGGTTGCAGCCTGACCCAACCAGACTCCAATGTTTGTGTTTTCCATGTGGCTAAGGAGACCCCGAAGCTTTCCATATGCAGCAAAGGGGAAGGCACATGCCACCCACAATCCCTATCTGACCTTTCCTCCTTAGCCTCATTCCCACTCCCTGACCTATGAAGAAGTGGGTGGACATTCAATTCAATGCAGTCATCCATTTACTCACCAGATCTTTACTGAGCACTTACTACTAGCAAGGCACCATTTAGGCCACCACAAGGGGATTCATCCTTCAAAGATGACAAAGACTGGGCCCTGTCCTCGGACAAGAGGGCAGATGTGAGGGGAAACAACAGATAACAGAAGGGCATAGACAAGGTCTCAGCTCAACCTAGTACTTAATTTTTCTGAGCTTCAGTTTCCTCCTTTATCAAATAAAGATACAGGACTAGACATGATCTTTGGGCATCCTGTCAGCTCCAAAACTGTATGATTCTAAGCCTGCCCCTACCCCTCAGGCTCCCAGGTTCCTAGGAAGCTGACAGCCTGGGTGCAGCCTTCTAGGAAGGGAAGGAATCAGCAAAGGGAGTAATGACCAGGATTAAGTACCTTCCCTGGAGTGAGAGGCTGTTTCAATTGGCTCCAGCACACAGCCAGGCTGGAGAAGATAAGTTTAGAAAATAAAGTGGAAGATTTAAACTAACACACCAAGGAATCTGGGGGATCACTGGAGTTCCTGAGAAGGATATTATCAGCGTGGTGCAAAGGAATTTGGAGGGCCTGTGGAAGGTGGGCCGGTGGGCAGGGTGATAAGTGATGTCGCAGTAGAGCAGAAAGACTGAAAGGTTCCTCCCTGGGTCTGGTCAAACCATTCTATCAACTCCCTGCCATTGCCCTAATGCCTATTTTCATAAATTCACCAAAATACCAGATCATTGCGCACTATCTTTTTTTTTAAGTTCCACAAGTGGCTTTGGGTAAACAGGTGCACCTTGTCCCCCCTTCTTCCTTAGGTGTCTGAGGTTCGATAGGACACCAGACAGGGATGCCAGCAGTTCTGGGATGCGCGGGGTGAACATCTAAAGAGGGATGCACCTACCTGCAGAGAAGCTGTCCTCGTGATCGGAGCTGTTGTGGCTACAGTCGCTGCCCCTCTCCGGTGAGCTGTGGCTGGGCGAGTCCCTCTCGGGCACACGCAGGAACCTCCTGCGCCGCCATGGGGGGAGGTGTTCGCGGGCTCCGCGCCTGGGGGGCTCATCCGCGGCTAGGGTCGAGCCCCCACCATCCTTAGCCTCCGCCTCCAGCTGATCCGGGTCGCCGCTCCGGCGGTGCTGCCTCCGACCTCCGGGGATCAGGTGCATCCAGCGATGTGGGCTGCACGCCCGCACCGGCTTCTCCACCTCATCGCTGGTCCCGAACCGGCAGGGAGCCACTAGCAGGTGCCCCAGTACGAATTTCTCGTTCAAATCCACCATCTCGAAGTCGTGGTCACTGCTGTCGCCCCCATCGTCCGCGCCCGAGGCATCTGGCTCGCCCTTTTCCGAGCCCCGCCCCGTGCGGGTGGCCGAGGACAGATCCACTCCCGGAGCGTTGGGAACAGTGCCATCGTGGCCGGGGGGCGCGCAGTCCACCCGGGGCCTGAAGAGTAGGCGAGGCTGCAGCAGCTGCTGGTGGATGGCTGCGGTCAAGCTGCGCACCGCGCCCCCTCCTGCCGCCACCCCGGGCCAATTGGGAATGTCCAGGCACACGTAGCGGGGAGACTCGGCCTTCGCCGCCACCTCCGGGTCGGGGCGCGAGGGGCCCAGGAGGTCACCGCCGCAGTCTTCTGCTCCCGTCTCCTCACGCGGTGGCGGTGGCTGCGGCAGCGGCGCTCGCTCCGGCCCGGCTGTTGCTGGGTCCTCCGCCGAGGCGCCCCCGCTGCAGCCGTCTCTGCCTGCCGCGCGTCCGCAGCCGTGGTTCAGCTTCTCCCCGGCCAGGGCAGCCTGCAGGTAGACGACTTTGAACTTCTCTTCGGCCAACACCTGTTGCAGTCGCTTCAGGTTGAGTTTGCTGCGCTCCAGCTCCTGCTCCATGTCCTGCACCGAGTCCAGCCTCATGACAGGCGCGTCCTCCCCGGGGAACTCGGCCTGCCAGTGGCGCTCAAACTCCTGCGGGTCCCACATGCCGTGCGCCCCGTCGGGCCTCCCGGGCCCGGCTCCTCCGCGCCGCGGCCGGCTGGGATCGCGCCCTCCCAGGGAAGCCCGCGCTGACGCAGTCGCCTGCCCTTCACTTCAGCACCACGAAGAAAGAGAAAAAATAAAGTTTTTCCCCTTCCGCCCTCGAGCCTTTTTTTTTCCTTCTTCTGGGTTTCGCCTTCCTGACGTCAGCGGCTAGCCGCGGCGGAGGCGGGCGCCTGGGGTCCTGGGCCCGCCCCGGGCAGCCCCCGCAGCCGAGTCGGGCGCCCCGCGGGCTCGGGCGGCGGGAGAACCGCGGCGGGGGCGGAGCCTCGGTGGCGCCCGGCCAGGCCCGGCGGGCGCGCCTCGGAGCGGCGCCAGCGGCTGGGCGGCCTGCGGCGCTGCCCACCTTAGAGGCGCCGGCGACTCCCGGAGCTGGCGGTGGCTGGGCTGGCTCGCACCATCCCGGCCAGTCGGGCTGCGCAGCTCCCACCGCAGTTCGTTGTCGGCGCCGGCTCCCTGCACCCGAGCGAGGCGGGAGCCAGAGTGAGGGAGCGCGCGGGGGCGCCCGGAGCCCCAGCCGACTCCCCGCCGCCTGGCTCTCTGCAGCCTCGCCTGGCCTGGGTCAGGGCGGCGCCTAGCACCAAGGAAGAAAAGGTGGCGGTGTGGCGCAGCGGCGAGAGCAGGTGCCGCAGGGAGCCGTCTCCTGATCCACGGGGCTGCCCTTCGCTGGGATTCGTTGAGCTTCTTGGACTATCTTGTCCAAGATCACAGAACAGCTTAATCCAAAACTGGGATAAAACTTTGAGGGAAGGGGTTGTGGTCCCAGTAAGCGTTCTTGCCACTGCTTGCTAGACTTTTCCAGGGAGAAATTGTCAAGGGTGACAGCTCCAAATGGCTCTGCTGAAGGCTCCCGTGACTTCAAAGCTGAAGGTACTCCCGCGTGACAGAATCCAACCATGCCTGCAAGGGCCCAGACCTGGTAGAGGACCCTAGGGAGTGTGTACAAGGACCCTCCACTCCATCTCCCTCCTCTTTTTGGCCTCAGACAATTCCCCTACGGAGGAAAAGAAAGGAAACGCTGGGGAGAGGTGACTGGCAGGCTGAGGTGGGGGGCTTCCGCCTGGCTCTCCCCTCCGCACCTGGCTACTTTCCCCTTTCTCTTCTCTAGGGTTTTGCGAGAGGGGGGCACTGCCTACTGAGGAAGCGCCTGATAAATGGTCTCGTGCTTGCCAGGAGGTGGAGGGGCTTATCAATGATTCACATTTTCTTCATTTTAAGGATGAGGAAATTGATACTGTGAGAGGCTAAGTGACTTGGCAGCAGGAAACTTCCTCCCCATGGCACCCTCCCAGGACTGGAGCTAAACTCAGCAACCTTCTGTGCAGGCCCTGCCACTTACCTCTCGTCTGAACTCCGCAAATGCCATCCTGCTCCCACTTTTCCATCCCCTTCAATTCATCCCTCAAGGCTACAAGGAAGATATTTCTTAACCACTAATGAGAAAGTGTCATGCTTTTGCTCAGAAGCCTTCTGTGGCTCCCTGTTACTTATAGGGTGGAGTCCAGACTGCATGGCATGACGAGGGAGGCCCTCCCACATTAGGTCTGTGCCTCCTCCAATAAATTTAGCCTTACCAGGCCGGGCATGGTGTCTCGCACCTGTAATCCTAGCCCTCTGGGAGGCTGAGGCCGGTGGATTGCTTGAGCTCACAAGTTGGAGACCAGCCTGAACAAAAGCGAGACCCTGTTTCTACTAAAAAATAGAAAAAACAGACAAGAGGATGATTTGCGCCTGAGTTGGAGATTGCTGTGATGCCACAGCACTCTACCCAGGGCGACAGCTTGAGACTGTGTCTCAAAAAAATAAATAGGCTCGGGGCCTGTGGCTCAATGGGCTAAGGCGCCAGCCACTTACAACTGAGTTGGCGGGTTCGAATCCAGCCTGGGCCCGCCAAACAACAATGACGGCTGCAACCAAAAAATGGCCAGCGTTATGGCGGGCGCCTGTAGTCCCAGCTACTTGGGAGGCAGAGGCAGGAGACTCGCTTGAGCCCAAGAATTGGAGGTTGCTGTGAGCTGTAATGCCATGGCACTCTCTCCAGGGTGACAGCTTGAGGCTCTGTCTCTAAATAGATAGATAGATAGATAAATAAGCAAGCAAGCCAGCCTCACCTGCTCAATTTGTCCCCCAAAACCTTACACTGTTTGCGTGTGCCTTTTTGTTGGAACTGTTTTCCTCCTGCACACATGCAAAACTCTCAGGAATCTCCATGCCTGAGAAGCCTTGGTGAGGGGTCCTACTCTCCTCTTGTTTGTACAACCACTTGATCTTGTATATAGCTTTATTTTTGTTTGCCTCTGTTCCCCTTTAAGGGCAAAGATCGCATCTTTCTCATTTTTGTATTCCTACTCCTTCTTGCAGAGTGTGATATAAACATGTTTGGTAATTGTTGAAGGAAAGAAGTGAATAAATGAATGAACAGGGTGGCACCTGTAGCTCAGTGGATAGGGCACCGGCCACATACACCAAGGCTGGCAGGTTCGAACCCGGCCAGGCCAGCTAAAACAACAATGACAACTGCGACAATAACAAAAAAAGTAGCCGGGCATTGTGGCAGGCTCCTGTAGTCCCAGTTACTTGGGAGGCTAAGGCAAGAGAATCGCTTAAGCCCAAGAATTTGAGGTTGCTGTGAGCTGTAACACCATGGCACTCTACCCAGGGTGATATAGTGAGACGCTATCTCAAAATAATAATAAATAAATAAACATACAGATGAAGGCATCTCCCACTTTGCCTTTCCTGCTCTGCTTCTGTTGCAAATCACACCCTGCTAGGGCAGATGTGCTTCCCACAAAGCTTCTCAACTCCAAAATTTCCTTTCTGACCAAAGCCTGTTTACACATTTGCTAATATTTCTCTTCCTTTTTCATTCTCTCTCTCTTTTTTAAATTGATGTGCCACTGGCATGAATCATCACAGTGTTTGTCTTCATGCCAGACTGCTGTGGGGGGATGGATATGTTTTAAGACACTAATTTTGTATTCCTCGGTTTGTGTGATTTCTCAATCTTCCATCTAGTTTCTCAATCTGCTTTCTCTCCCACCTTTGCTTCATACTTTGAAGACTCAGAGGCCATCACAGTCTCCTTTGTCCACTTAGAAGAGCTGAGAAGCTCCCATTGCCTGCAACCAGCCAGTGCAGGGGTATTCCACAAGCATCTTGGCCTCTGCTAAGATTTCAGAATGGGAGATAAAATACAGCACAGCAGTGAAGGATGACCCCTATCAACTGCATATCGATTGGAAGATATTTCAATATGTATATTTACATGCACAAAGAAAAAGAAAACTGTAAGTTACTGAAAGCATCAATTTCTGAATGCGTAAGTTCCCCGGGAGGATAGTTTCATCTCTGTCCTTTAATTAAAGCAGTGGTATGATTCATTTTTGGCCCAATGAAATTGCTACCAATACCACTAATTTTTTCCACAAGGACCAATATCACAGGAAATGCCACCATACGTCTTCTGTAAACAGATCACAGGAGCAACCTTCATTGTCTCTAGCTGGTGGATAGTTCAGCTTTATTACTTGGCTTTGGGTCATCATGGGCATAGGGCTAGGGTGGCTGACATTTATTGAATCCACACTTTCAGTTGCTGTACACCTCTCAGCTGATCTAATTCCTCAAAACAACCCTATAAAGAAGGTATTATTGTCACCAATACAGAGAGAGAGAGAAATGGAAAGTCAAAGAACTAAGGTCACACAGTTAGTCTGCTGGATTCTAAAGCCAGTTCTTTGCAAGACCTTGGTCCAGGTGCATCTGTCACTGGCATTCTTTCATTCAATAAATATTTGCTGGCCGGACATAGTGGCTCACACCTGTAATTCCAGCACTCTGGGAAGCCAAGGAAAGTGGATTTCTTGAGTTCAGGAGTTGGAAAACAATCTGAGCAAGAGAGAGACCTCATCTCTACTAAAAATAGAAAAACTAGACAGTGCCTATATTCCCAGCTACTAAAAATAGAAAAACTAGCCACGCGTCATGGTGGGCACCTGTAGTCCCAGCTATTAGGGAGGCTGAGGCAGGAGAACCGCGTGAGCTCAAGAGACTGAGGTTGCTGTAAGCTACAATAATGTCATGGCACTCTGCCCAGGGTGACAGAATGTGACTCTGTCTCAAAAAACGAACAAAAAAGCTTGGTTCCATTGCACAGTGGTTACAGCGTCACCCACATACACTCAGCTGGTGGGTTTGAACCCAGCCTGAACCAGCTGAACAACAACAACTGCAATAAAAAAATAGCCAGGGCTCGGTGCCTGCAGCTCAAGCAGCTAAGGCGCCAGCCACATACACCAGAACTGGCGGGTTCTAATCCAGCCCAAGCCCTCCAAACAATAATGACAACTACAACCAAAAAATAGTTAGGCATTGTGGCAGGCACCTGTGGTCCCAGCTACTTGGGAGGCTAAGGCAAGAGAATCGCCTAAGCCTAGAAGTTGGAGGTCGCTGTGTACTGTGATTCCACGGCACTCTACCCAGGGCAACAGCTTGAGGTTCTGTCTCAAAAAAAAAAAAAAAATCCAGGCATTGTGGTGGGTACCTGTAGTCCCAGTTACTTGGGAGGCCGAGACAAGAGAATCTCTGAAGCACAAGAGTTTGAGGTTGCTATGAGCTGTGATGCCACAGCACCCTAACCAGGGCAACATAATGAAACTCTTGTCTAAAAAATAATAAATAAATAAATAAATATTTTCTGAGCACCTACCAGGTGCCAGGGCCTGGCAAATTAAGTTTAAACTTTGTAGCCTGACACATCAGACCCCAGCTAAGGCTCCTCGGACCCCAGCCTACTTTTCCAAGCCCATTTCCTGAATTTCTTCTGCTTGCTGCACCCATTTAGTACTCCAGTCTCAATGACTCTCCAAGGAGGGAGGTTTTAACCTATTAGTCCAGTTGCTCACTGCATAAAGATCTGATTATTGAGACAACAAGGATTGCCAAGGAAGAAAGGAATTTTTAAATAGGAAAGACATCTTTTGGGGTAAATAGGAGAAACTGCTTCAAATCTGTCTCCTGATTAATGGAGGTCATGTTTTGTTTTGTTTTTTTTTTGAGACAAAGTCTCACTATGTTGCCCTCAGTAGAGTGCCCTGTCATCACAGCTCACAGCAACTTCAAACTCTTAGGCTTAAGTGATTCTTTTGCCTCAGCCTCCCAAGTAACTACAGGCGCCTGCCGCAACACCCAGCTACATTTTTTGTTGCAATTGTCATTGTTGTTTAGTAGGCCCAGGCCGTGTTCAAACCCACCAGCCTCGGTGCAGGTGGCCAGTGCCATAACCACTGTGCTACAGGTGTCAAGCCGGTCATGGTTTTTTTAAAAGGAGGAACTACATGTGTTGGGGAAGGTTGTGGGGTTGGTGAGTCTTGGTATCAGGATGTTTGCCCAGGGATCTTCAGAATCTCAACTTATTTTCAGAAAAGCCATCATTTCTAGGAAATAACTCAAAAGATCAACTAGTTAGTTAAGGTAAAGTATTATAAAAAACATATTGGAGTCATCAGAATTTGTTCATGGAGCCTGTTACACCCGGGTCCAGTTAAGCATGACTGTCTGCAGAGGGAGTTCTTGGTTCCAGCACTGGTCAAACTACTATAATTAATTCCTTGGCTCTTTAAGTCCACAGCTGCTCATGTCTGAACACTGAAAGCCTCAAACCTCAAGACTCAAGTCCTCAAGCTTCAAGTATGGCTCTCCAAGGATCCCGGCCATTTGGCACCTCTTATTCCTCCATCTGCCCCAGAACCTAATAAGGTATGAAACAGAGTCAGTGCCTAGTACATGTCTGCTGAGGGAATGAATGAATGATGAATGGGTGAATGAATGATTAGTACTCATCTGGGCTCTTTGGACTTTCTACCATCTTAAAGCAGGACTACCCTGAAACAATGGGCGGGTACGAAGACATTTGTGAACGTTATACTGGCGGGAATTCTGCCTTTACTTTTTTTTTTTTTTTTTTGAGACAGAGTCTCACTCTGTTACCCTGGGAGAGTGCTGTGTTGTCACAGCTCCCAGCAACCTCAAACTCTTGGGATTAAGGGATTCTCTTGCCTCTACCTTTAAAAGATGAATTAGTAACCTCTATAGAAATATAAGATTTAAATGCCTTTCCAAATTCCATGCTAACATTCTGTCTTCTTTATCATTCATGTGGTATATAAAAAAAAAAAAAAAAAAAAGAAAGATAAGATTTGACTATCAGTCATTCACATTTCAGTGTGAACTGCTTTCTTTTTTTTTTTTGAGACAGAGTCCCACTATGTCACCCTCGGTAGAGTGCTGTGGCGTCACAGCTCACAGCAACCTCTAGCTCTTGGGCTTAAACGATTCTCTTGCCTCAGCGTTCCAAGTAGCTGGGACTACAGGCGCCCGCCACAACGCCCGGCTTTTGTTGTTGTTGTTATAGTTGTCATTGTTGTTTTGTATGCCTGGGCTAGATTTGAACCCGCCAGCTCTGTTGTATGTGGCTGGTGCCCTAGTTGCTGAGCTATAGGCGCCAAGCCATGAGGCTTTCTGCCTCATTTTTTTCTTGTTTCTCTGAGGTTAGCATGAAAGGGCTAGGACAGTGGTTCTCAACCTGTGGGTCACGACCCCTTTCGAGGTCAAGCGACCATTTCACAGGGGTTGCCTAAATACATCCTGCATATCATATATTGATTTACATTACGATTCATAACAGTAGCAAAATTACAATTATGAAGTAATAACGAAAATACTTTTATGGGTCACCACAACATGAGGAACTGTATTAATGGGTCGCAGCATTAGGAAAGTTGAGAACCACTGGGCTAGGAGTTTGGAAGAGACAAAAGAATGAAAACTGTTGCTAGGAGGAGGATGCCTTGGGCAAAGCTGGGCTGGGATGGAAACTATATCTTTGAGTGCTGAAGATGTGAACACAGATAAAAGGCCCCTCCCTTTGAATATCTCGTCCACCAAACATGTGATCTCTAATGCAAGAGTTTTCCTAACTACAACTTGAAATAAACTGGGAGATGTATAAGACTATCCAGGGGTGGTGCCTGTGGCTCAAAGAGTAGGGCGCTGGCCCCATATACTGGAGGTGGCAGGTTCAAACCCAGCCTCGGCCAAAAACTGCAAAAAAAAAAGAAAAAAAGACTATCTAGTCTTGGGCTTCTTCCAATATCAATTGATTAAGAACCTCTGGGATGGGGACCCACATCAGCATTTTATTTATTTCTAGATTTATTGAGGCATAATGTGAGAAAATTCACTTGTGTTAAGTATATAGTTAGATGAAATTTTGCTAATTGCAAACAGCCATATAATCTCCATTAATAATCAAGATATAGAACCGTCCTATCAGGGTAAAAAATTCCCCCTGACCTTTTGCATTCAGTCCCTTATCCTAGGCAAACATAGTTTTCTAGAATTTCTGTCACTATAGTTTTGGCTTTTCTGTATTATATAGGATGAATGTAGTCTTTGGTGTTTGATCGTTGAAACTGAGCATAATGTTTCTGAGTTTGATCTATTTCACATGTATTTATAAATTTCCTTCATTCTCTTCCCCTCCTCCCAGAATCAGAAATAGGCAGGGTTTTTTTTTTTTTTTTCTCTCTCTTTTCATTGTTTGGGATTCATTGAGGGTACAAAAAATTAGGTTACACTGATTGCAGTTATTAGGTAAAGTGCCTCTTATAACTGTGTCCCGCCCCCAAGAGGTATGCATAGAAATAGGGTTTTAATGTGCTTTATTGTATTCAACCCTCTTTATAATGCTACCATAAGCCAGGGATGGTAGCATGCCACTAAGGAGACTGAGGCAGGAGGATTGCTTGAGCCCAGGAATTTGAGACCTCTGTGAGCTAGGATCACGCCACTGCACTCCAGCCTAAGCAGCAGAGCGAGACTTTGTCTCCTCTCCCCCAATTTTTAAATATTCTGACAGAATTGTTATTATCTAATCTTGCAGATAAATAAATTAGGCTTTAATAAGATTAAAAGAGTCATTGAAGGTTATATAAAGCTTTCCTTTTTGTTGCTGAGGATTATTTTATCAGATGATATTCCTATTTATCTGTTCTCTAGTTGATGATGGACATTTGGCTTGTCTTTGTGTGAACATGTTTTCATTTATCTCCAAAAAAAAAAAAGAAAATATCCAGACAGAATAGGATTACTGTGTCTGTGGCCTGTTAGGAACCAGGTAGCACAGCAGGAGGTGGGCAGTGGGTAAGGGAGTAAAGCTTTATCTGCATTTACAGCTGCTCCCTATGGATTGCATGACTACGTGAGTTCTGCCTCCTGTCAGATTCTGCCCCATCCCTCCTTTCCCCCAGCTGTAGAAACATTATCTTCCATGAACCTTGTCTCTAGTGCCAGAAAAGGTTGGAGACTTCTGTTATAAGAGACTGTTATTAGGGCTGGGCACAGTGGCTCACATTTGTAATTCTAGCACTCTGGGAGGCCAAGGCTGGTGGGTTGCTTGAGCTCATAAGTTTGAGACCAGCCTGAACAAGAATGAGACCCAGTCTCTACTAAAAATAGAAAAGCTAGCCGGGCATCGTGGCAGGTGCCAGTAGTAAGCTAATTGGGAGGCTGAGGCAAGAGGATCACTTGAGCCCAAGAGTTTGAGGTTGCTGTGAGCTATGATGGCGCCATGGCTCTCTATCCAGGGCAACAGAGTGAGAGTCTGTCTCACAGAAAAAGATACTGCGACTGGGCAGTATCTTTACAGTAGATAAAGGAAACAGATGATGAATACTTGATTCTTTACTTTTATTTTCAATTTTTTTTTTTTTTTTTAGAGACAGTTTCACTTTGTCGCCCTCGGTAGAGTGCGGTGACATCACAGCTCACAGCAACCTCCAGCTCTTGGGCTTAGGTGATTCTCTTGCCTCAGCCTCCCGAGTAGCTGGGACTACAGGAGCCTGCCAGAACGCCCGGCTATTTTTGTTATTGTTGTCGCTGCAATTTGGCTGGGGCCATGTTCAAACCTGCTACCCTTGGTATATGGGGTCAGTGCCCTACTCACTTTTTCAATTTTTTAAAAATAATGAATTGTTTCATTAGTGTCTGTGAAAGGTAACCAATGAGGTTTTCTGTTCTTTTCAATTGTTCTTAGTATGTTAAGTTTGGGGATTGAAATATGTTTATGCCTTTTGTTCCATTGTAGTTTTATCCCCACTAACGTCCAAATTGTCCCATTTTTGTCCAGGGAGAGCCTCTTCAAGTTGGCTTTGAGGCCTTTGACATCACTCTAGTGGTCTTTAATAGCTTTGTTGCTTGCTTTCTGGTTTGAAAAGATAGTCCAGGCTTATCTTGTATACTTTCTGTATCAAACGAGACATCAGCCATTTCTCCAAAGAACCGTGGTTCCTTTTAGTGAGAAATGGCATTGGAGACCCTCAGTCAGGGTATTAGAAATGTTTGTTCATACTGGGATAGTCATCAGTCTATTCATTCTTTTATTTCTTTATTTTTGAGACAGAGTCTCACTCTGTCGCCCTGGGTAGAGTGCCGTGGTATCACAGCTCAGAGCAACCTCAAACTCCTGGGGTCAAGTGATCCTCCTGCCTCATCCTCCTAAGTATCTGGGACTACAGGTGCTCACTACAACGCCCAGCTAGTTTTTCTATTTTTTCTTTTTGCAGTTTTTGGCGGGGCTGGGTTTGAATCCGCCACCTCCGGCATATGGGGCTGGCGCCCTACTCCTTTGAGCCACAGGCATCGTCCCTACTTTTTCTATTTTTAGTAGAGACTGGGTCTCACTCTTGCTCAGGCTGGTCTTGAACTCCTGAGCTCAAGCAATCTACCTGCCTTGGCTTCCTAGAGTGCTTGGATTACAGGTGTGAGCCACTATGCCCACCCTATTCATTATTTTTTTCAATGAACAAAGCCAGGAAATATATTTAAAGTACATCAGAGTTTATAGTGAATTTTCCGATTAATATTCCAGACAATAGCATTTTTTTTTTTTTTTTTTGAGACAGAGCTTCAAGCTGTCACCCTGGCCTCAAACTCAGTGGACTTAAGTGATTCTCTTGCCTTAGCCTCCCAGGTAGCTGTGACTACAGGTGTCCACCACAACACCCGGCTATTTTTGTTGTTGTTGTTGCATTTGTCGTTGTTTTAGCTGGTCCAGGCTGTGTTTGAACCGGATAGCCTAGGTGTATGTGGCCAGCACCCTACCCATTGAGCTACAGGCACCGCCAGACAATAGCATTTTTACATAATCTCAAGATCTCACTTTTTAACTTCTCCTTTTTCCTGCTTAAAAAAAAAAAAAGAAGGGACGGCGCTTCAGTGAGTAGGGCGCGGCCCCATATAACAAGGGTGGTGGATTCAAGCCCGGCCCCAGCCAAACTGCAACAAAGAATAGCCAGGTGTTGTGGCAAGTGCCTATAGTCCCAGCTCCTGGGGGTGGGGTGGGAGGGCTGAGGCAAGAAAATCTCCTAAGCCTGAGAGCTGGAGGTTGCTGTGAGCTGTGACGCCATGGCATTCTACCGAGGGCGATAAAGTGAGACTCTGTCTCCACACACACACACACACAAAAGCAGCCTGTTCTCAATAACACGAACTTGATTACTGACACAAGCAGCCTCATGAGATATTTGCCTATAATTTGCATGTCATCCACACCCAGGGACCATGCAAATGGCAGAATTGTTGCCATTCTCTGTTGGCAATTCTCTGTTGTTCCGAATTTAGCACCGTACGTATAGACTGTAAAAGTGAGAACACACTTTCTAACCTTTACCATTCTGAAAGGTGAAAAACTACATCTCCCCGTTTAAGTCTCTTCCCCCACATTGTTGGGATTCTTCCGAACATCATTTCTCAAACTGCAGCCACCAGCATAGATATTTTTCCCAGTCCTCAAATCAGCCATGCTATTGTTTACTGACTAGATATGCTTTTTACTGTGCTTCCTCCTAGGCAGTCATATACGCATATAACAAATACTAGCAGAGTTGGTATCTACTCACATACTTCCCTAGTGTACATAACATGAATACATTCCACTTAAAATTAAGAAGTGAGCACCATCTGAAATCATCTGTTTCACCTACTCAGGGTACAAGGACCTCATTCCGGGAATCACTGCCTTACAGGCTCTGGCATTTTGTGACTGAACCCAAATACCACATGTCAGTCATTGCCTAATGTCAGTTTTTTGTTTTTTTTTTTTTTTGTTTGTTTTTTGAGACAGAGTCTTACTTTGTCGCCCTGGTAGAGTGCCCTGGTGTGATAGCTCACAGCAACCTCTGGAAGAGATTGCAAATCATTTACTCCAACTTCCCATTTCACAGATGAGGAAACTGAGGGCTAGGATTCTCTTGCCTCAGCCTCCTGAGTAGCTGGGATTATAGGCACCTGCCACAATACCCACCTATTTTTAGAGACAGGGTCTCACTCTAGCTCAGGCTGATTTTGAACTCACGACCTCAGGCAATCTGTCCACTCAGCCTCCCAAAGTGCTGGGATTACGTGCGTTAGCCACCGTGCCCGGCTATGTCAGTATCTTTAATGAGGAAACGTTCTGAGGAGAACCACAGAAAATACCCACCCTCTCTTGGCATCAGAGACAGCTTCATAATAATAATAACGTGCTTTACCACTTGACATGAAAAAGAGAACTTGGGACTTGACTTGAGATGTGGCTGGAGCCAGCTGGG
Source organism: Perodicticus potto (assembly GCA_963574655.1). NCBI lineage: Eukaryota > Metazoa > Chordata > Mammalia > Primates > Lorisidae > Perodicticus > Perodicticus potto. The sequence continues at coordinate 29,300 of CAUYRH010136546.1, read as the reverse complement.
TGTCTTGGGGAAACCACATCACCTCTCTAGCCCTCAGTTTCCTTATCTGTGAAATGGGAAGTTGGAGTAAATGATTTGCAATCTCTTCCAGACTGGAGGGCAGAGTTTGTAACCCCTTCCTCCTTGGTGTACTGAGAGTTCCTAGTTCAGAAGTGAGAACATTGCTCCTTTGTAGCTACCCATTTTCTCTCATCTGGGTTCGGGGACTGCTGACAGGGGGGGCCTAGTCCCCACCAGCCAGCAAGCCTCTGCCATTCTTGACAGAAAACTCACACCCAGGCCCATTCGCTGTCGGTGGTGAATGTATACCTACTTTTGTTTCATGCTTGCCTTAAAAAAAAAAAAGAAAAGAAAAGAAAAGAACTCACACCCAGGGAGCTAACCAGCTCCTAAGCATCAAAGGATGGCTGAGGCTGCTTGCGGTGGCCCACACCTGTAATCTCAGCACTGTGGGAAGCAGAGGTAGGAGGATTGCTTGAGGCCAGGAGTTTGAGACTACCCTGGTCAATATAGTGACACCCCCATCTCTACAAAAATTTAAGGAAAAAATGTAGCTGAAGAGTCAAAGCAGCCCTGCTCAGATCCTGGCAGAGCTGAGGTGGGAGCAGTGCAGGCTGTCTGATTGTGTGATCATCACAAGAGGGAGAGACCTGCCATCAGGTAGGCTGAGACTACACTGGGTGGGGGTAGTACCCAGGAGGAACAGGCATTCTCAAGGCCAAGAGAGACAATCCACATGACCCCAGAAGCACAGACCATGCCCTGCTGGAGCTCCTTCCAGCAACCATGTCCAGGTGGATAAGGATTGTGTATGGTGATATTTAGAGAGAGCACAGCACAGTGGTTACTAGCCAGAGAGCCAGGGATTCAACATCACCCTTCCAACTATGTGGCCTTGGACAAGCTACTTAATCACTTGTGCCTCGGTTTCCTCATCTATAAAATAGGGATTATAATATTACCAACTTCATGAAATAGTAATAAGGATAAAAATGGTTAGCATGTGTAAAACAGAGTGACCATAAACATCAGCATGTATATGGTCCTGTGTTTCTTTTTCTTTTATTTATTTTTTATATTATTTATTTAGTTATTTTGAGACAGAGTCTCACTGTCGCCCCGGGTAGAGTGCTGTGAAATGATCACAGCTCACAGCAACCTTTGAGCCCAAAGTCTTGGGCAAAATAAATGAATAAAGTCTTGGGCTCAAGTGATCCTCCTGCCTTAGCTTCCCAAGTAGCTGAGACTACACGTGCCTGCCATGATGCCTGGCTAGTTTTTATTTTTTAGTAGAGATGGGGTCTTGCTCTTGCTCAGGCTGGTCTGGAACTGCTGAGTTCAAGCAATCTTCCTGCCTTGGCTTGCCAGACAAATTCTATGTTTAAATTGCCCTCTGAGTCATTGTGAAAGCCCTGAGGGACATTAAGAACTTCCTTCATGGGCGGTGCCTGTGGCTCAGTGGGCGCTGCCCCATATAATGAGGGTGGCGGGTTCAAACCCAGCCCCGGCCAAACTGCAACAAAAAAATAGCCGGGCGTTGTGGCGGGCACCTGTAGTCCCAGCTACTTGGGAGGTTGAGGCAAGAGAATAGCCTAAGCCCAGGAGTTGGAGGTTGGTGTGAGCTGTGTGACGCCATGGCACTCTACCGAGGACGATAAAGACTCTACCAAAAAAAAAAAAAAAAGAACTTCCTTCATATCTTCAGGATATTTCCCCTACCTCATGACTAATGCTTGAAATTCCTTAAACTAGTTCAAAGCTTTATGTTCTATATCAAGGGTCAGCCAGGGCTTTATGGACCTTAAAGTCTTTTTTTTTTTTTTGAGACAGAGCCTCAAGCTGTCACCCTGGATAGAGTGCTGTGGCATCACAGCTCACAGCAACCTCCAATTCTTGGGCTCAAGCGAGTCTCCTGCCTCCGCCTCCCAAGTAGCTGGGACTACAGGCGCCTGCCACAATGCCTGGCCATTTTTTGGTTGCAGCCGTCATTGTTGTTTGGCGGGCCCAGGCTGGATTCGAACCCACCAGCTCAGGTGTACGTGGCTGATGCCTTAGCTGGCTGAGCCACAGGCGCCGAGCCTTTTTTTTTTTTTTTTGCCTAGACTAGAGTGCTATGGCATCACCTTAGTTCACTGCCTCCTCAAACTCATGGGCTCAAAAGATCTTCCTGCCTCAGCCTCCCAAGTAGCTGGGACTATAGCGCCTGCCACAGCACCTGGCTAATTTTTCAGTTTTTATTAGAGATGGGGTCTCACTCTTGCTCAGGCTGGTCTCGAATGCTGGGGCTCAAGTGATCTCCCACCTTGGCCTCCCAGAGTGCTAGGATTTCCAGTGTGAGCCACTGCACCTGGCCTCCAGGTTCACGTTTTAAGAAAAAGAGGAGAGAGAAAACTTTCTAACTAAAAACATAACCCTAAAACCAGGCAAGTCCCCCTTTTCTCCTCAGTCCTTGAGAACATCTGCTATTCTGAAATCCCTCCCAGAGACCTACACCTGGACTCAGTCAGGATAACCACTGTGTTGGCTGCAGCCCTGCGCTTCCTCCCTGCCTGAGCAACCCATCTCCTTGCTGCATCCCATTCAACATTACATCGCAGAGGCTGCCTCCTTCAGGATTTCTGTTATGCACTGGGTTCCAGTCCTGGTTCCTCCACTCACACCTTGGGCAACTTAACTCATATGCCCGTGCTTCAGTTTCTCTTCAGGCAAAAGGGGACCACAGCTGCACTGTGAGATGTGTGTACACTCTGTCTGTGTACTTTTGCTATGTGGCACTGTGCTTATTGCACTAAAACTAGGCTATACAAGTGGTATTTTCATGTGCACGTATTCCACGTGTTAGCCACTATGTCAGTCACCTGGAACAGAAAAACCGGAACCGAAAGGACTCCCCCACTAAGACAACGAAGAAGAAAGCATTTATCATATACCATGCACTATTTATAGTGCCTAACTGCTCCTCAAACAATCCTGTAGGATAGGACCTATTATGACATCTGTTCTAGGTTTGCATGACCTGCCCCAGGTTGCAGCTATGGTAAGAAGGGAGAGGAAGACTAGTTCAAACCCGAGCTCTGAACCCCACACTGTGGCACTTTCTCCCAAATGATCTGGTCTTGACCATCAAGGGCCACCTGCAGGGCTGTGCTAAGAAGATGGACTAGCCCTTTGCGATTACAGGTAGACAGAGACCACATTAAGAGCCACTGGGCAGGCTGGGCTGCTTCTATACCTCCAATACTATATGGGAAAGAGATTTAAGGCCAATTGTGGGGGTCTTCTTGGGCCAAAACACTCTATAGCATCCCTTCCCTTGACAGCAGCAGTCACTGAGGCCAAAGAATCCCAAGGAATAATAAAACTAGGGAGTTTCTCCTGCCCTGGCAGTTGTTTGTTTAAGGACCTTTGCGTACACCTTTATTGCTCCAAGAATTACCTAAGTATGAAGGGCAAGATGTAGGATGTCTTTCCAGGGGGTCCATCTGTAAAATGACCCACCCTTCCAGGACTTCCACAGGCTCTTCATCTACCCATCTAAACATCCTTGGCCTCCCTGGGACCCTGCTCAGTCTCTTTAATCTGCACTCCAAATACTTAAGTTGCAGCAATGCGCTGCAAAGGAGGACTCAGATATAGTCAGTGTGAGGAAGTGAAGCTGGGGGCAGCACACAAGGGATTTTCTGACTGTCTAGAGGGAAAGAGAGCACAGCACAGAAAAGGCATGGTGCAAACACCTGCACTGCCACCACTCAAGGTCCCCTCTCCCCATTTCCTTCCTGCTTTGCTTGGGTGACGCCTACCTTCCTGATACCAAATTGCTGTTAACAAATGGTGACTAATTCCATCTTATGCTTGCGGTTTCATATTTATATTTATAACCTGCCTATCTCATTTCAGTGCCACAACTGTCTCTGAGTTAAACAAATGTCCCCATTTCTGTTGAGAAACTGAGGCCAGAGAGGTGAGAGAAGACATAGGATTAGAGACAGAACTAAAAATAGATCTTCCTGTGGCTCCATGCCCACTATTCTTTCTTCCAGACAACCCTCCCTTTTCCCTCTACAAGGGAAAAATACAGTCTCCTCTCCCCAGTCTACAGAAACTTTTGGGAGAAAGGAAAAGAGGAGAATCCCTCAGACTAGTTAAACTCTTTAAGAGATACAAGATCGAACCAAAAAAGTAACTAAAAGTAACGACTGGACCGGGGGCAGTGGCTCATGCTTGTAATCCCAGCACTTTAAACCGGCAAGGCAGGAGGATTGCTTGAGCCCAGGAGCGTGAGGTTTGCAGTGAGCTGTGATGATGCCCCTGCACTCCAGTCTGGGCAACAGAGTAAGACTCTGTCTCTTAAAAAAAAAAAAAAAGAAATTGGGGCGGCACCTGTGGCTCAAGGAGTAGGGTGCTGGCCCCATATACTGGAGGTGGTGGGTTCAAGCCCAGCCCTGGCCAAAAAACTACAAAAAAAAAAAAAAGAAAAGAAATTAACAACTAACATTTCAATTGCTCTTTGTGGTTTACAGAGTCCCTTTATGGTTAGTTCTTATTACATTCTCGTGACAACTTGAGAGGTAGAAATTGTACTTCCCACCATTTAAGAATCAGGGAAGTGGAGACTTAAGAGGCTGGATGACTTGTCTCATAGGGTTAGCAAGGGAAACTGGTTTAATCCTTAATCCTGGTCTGGTTATCTGGCCCCAGGGGCATTCGATAGGATGCACAGGTCTGCAGTGGCCTGGGCACTGCGTCCTGGGTGAGTGCTTACTGCTGGTCCCAGATGATAAGGTGGAAGAGGTACTTGGAGAAGTGAGCTCTTCGGGTCTGCAGGGGGCTGCACAGGTCCTTGCCGCCATGGCTGAGGGAACAGGAGAGGTAGAAATCTTCGTAGCTACAAAAGAAAGGGGACAGGTCAGGACGCCAGCTCCAAAACCCATCTCCATCACCCAAAACTGTATATGTGTCCCCTTAAAGCCAAACTCCATTTCCCCAGGCGGACCTCTCGGTCTCTGGAAACTATAACATGGGATATAAGGAAGTGTGCTGGGGAGAAACAACTCAATCTGGATTCCTCTGCTGAGCCTCGTGCTTTTTCTTCCTTGCATGGGACCGGCCATCCAGCGGCCTCCTCCTTATGGAAGGCTCCAGCCCATCAGGTATCTGCGTGTGCGCTGGTTCTGTGTATGCGCATGCGCAGGCGAGGAGGGCGGGGACGGGGCGGAGGAAGACGACATATGCCGACAGGAATGCCAACACATGGGGGTCCCTGTGGCTCGTGACAGGTGCCTGACAGAAGAGGTCAGAGAAGGCCCCGGTTTCCCAGGCTGCCTCCTTTGTTCTCTGCCAATCGCCCAGAGGAATACATTAAGTGAGGAACAAAGAAAGGAGAAGGGAGGGGTGGGAGAAGTGGGTTGCGGGGAGGCCGGTGCCTATTCTCAGGCCTTAGAAGCTGAGGACCCAGCAGAGGAGCTGAGGATTACCAAATGAACGTCCTCCTCCACCCACCCCTGCAGGCCTAGGGAACACCAGACAAAGGGTCATCCTCCACCCCTCTCCTGCCCCTCCCATTGGCTGTGGGGCATGCACTCTATCTGGGAACTAGCCATCTGTCCCCAGGCCTCTCACACTGGCCTTGGATCTGGAGGGGGCAGGGATGCAGAAACAGCTAGCAGTGACAGGGAAGAGCAAGACCTTCTCCATCTCCCAGGGACATTCTCTTTCCTCTGGGTGTCCCATCCCAAGTCTTCCTCAGGCAATCAGCTCCCAACCTTTTGCACCACAATGCCACACATCCTAAGACTTGGGACAGTTGGCTCACATACAGGTGGGAAGAAGCCAAGATCATACTCAGCTCCTTCGCTAAAATTTATTCAGGCCTGGGCTCACCTGGTTGCCCAGGTGATGGGAATGCGGTGGGTAGCATAGACAGTAAACGCCAGGGCCCCTGAGAAATGACAGGCCTCCTCAACCAGATCATGCTTGCGGCTCCCAGGCACCGCCGTCTGGAAGTCTGCGTTGAACGTGTTGCAGTAAAGCTCCACCAAGTCCAAGATGGCAGCAGTCAGTGCTTCCACGACCTTCTCTGTGAAAGGGAGGGGTCAGAGGGGAAACTGGTGAGGCCTCAACAAGCCCCATCTTGTTGCCATGGTGCTGGCTAGAATGAGATGGCCTATGACAGTGGTCCCCACATGCCAGTTGGTTTCTAACAGCCGTGACAAAGTTTACCCACCTGTGATGAAATGAGAAAAATGCAGAAGCATGTCATGAGCTTTTCATAAAAGGGTAGTTATTCAATTTAAATGTGGTCCTTTCTTTTATGTGTTGCTATTTATTTATTATGTGTTAAAATGTCCTTCCTTTTAGTTAATGATGGTAATAGTAATTGTCAATTACTTCAAAAAACTCATTGTTTGGCAATGTAAAAAGCAAGCAGTTCTCTCTTGGTCCCCAAAATACTCTCAGGGACACTTTTTTTTTTTGGAGAAAGAGCCTCAAGCTGTCGCCCTGGGTAGAGTGCTGTGGCATCACAGCTCACAGCAACCTCCAATTCCTGGGCTCAAGTGATTCTCCTGTCTCCGCCTCCCAAGTAGCTGGGACTACAGGCGCCCGCCACAATGCCAGGCCATTTTTTTGGTTGCAACCGTCATTAATGTTTGGCGGGCCCAGGCTGGATTCGAACCTGCCATCTCAGGTATACATGGCTGGCGCCTTAGCCCATTGAGCCACAGGCACCGAGCTTCACGGACACTTTTATAGGTCCAAGAAATCCAAATGACTGGAAATCACTGTAGAATCCAGTGATAAAGGTTTTAAGGCAAAATTCTGCTTGAAGGGCTCTAAAGGGGAATCCCAAAAAAGTCCTAGCAAAAAAATTTTTCTCACCCTCTCCCAAGGCCCATCTGGAAATGCAGGGGTTGGGAGCCGTGGGGAGGATAAACACAACCCACCCAAGTGGAAGCTTTCCCATCTGGACAGCAAGGCCAGCTCTGCCACACCCGCTCCCAACACACACACACACACACTTCTACCACCTCATCACCATCTCCAGAGACACCACCAGGACTGGCTAGTAAAAATCACAAGAAAACACTCTATGGAAAGAAATGTGCTCTCCAGCTGTGTCCACACCTCATCTAGGAAAACGTGCACACACCCACTCACGGCATATACATACACACAGCAGGCCAACTCTGACACATAAATCAAGGGGGCTGAGGGAGAAAAAGAAATCTGGCAGAGTGCATGATTTTCAGCTGCCCACTGGGTAAAGAAGAAGAATAAGTAGTTCTCTTACCTCGGTTTTCCCTCACAGCCAAGATGCTGGGATCCTGTTGGGGAAAAAGCAGAAGGAGGGAACTTCAGGGCCACAGTCTTTTTCATCACAGCTGGAAGGGCTTTTCACAGCTGCGCTCCTCTGAACCAGACTGGGCTGAAATGCGAGGAGCAGAGATCCCCCAGGGAAGATAGAGTAATGGTTTACACCGGACCTCTGTGATGGACAGAGTGAGCTGATGGGCAAGAGAAATCATGGTGTCCACCCAAATGAGACATCCCAACCCTCAGGCCACTCCACTATAAACCACAGTGCTGTGGTGCTGGCCCTGTCTGCAAAGCCCTCAGCCCCCACTGGGGAGCCTGGAGCCCCTGGGCCAGGAGAGATTTTCCTCCCGGTTTGGTTCTGCACCCTGATGTATATGCGAACTGTTGGGTGACACTTTGCGGACTATGAATAAAGCCTTTCCTGGCCTGGGCTCTCAGCAATCAGTTCCAAGGTGCAGATTCTAGCCCACCCTTAACCCCAGGAATAGGGTACACATTCAGCATCTGTTTTCCAAGAACTCTTATGGTCAAACCACTTAAATATGAAAGATGGAGGTGGAGAGAAGAGCCTCTTGAGTAAGTAGACACCAACTTCACCCTAGCAATGGGCAACACAGTTACCTGTGAGTATCCCTCCCTTTCTGCCCCCTGCTACCCCTTTACCTTCTGAATTTTAGGCTGCATGCGGGAGGGGCAGGGGGGCAGCTGGTTGAGAGCGTTGGTGATCTCAGGGGTCTCCACGGCAGCCAGGGCATTGCAGATGGCCTTGACAGACTGAACCACCCTGTCAGCCTTCAGTGGGAAGTCCCCCTGTGAGAGGTGGCAGAGTGAGGCTGAAAGGCTCTGCTCATACTCCATTAGGAAGGTGGAGACCACTGAATTAAGGGCTCCTAGAGGGTGCTAGATAGGGACATTGGCCAAGATAGCTTCCTAAACGAAGCAAGTCCAACTGGTCCATAACTAGCTGGACCTCCAACCCCCATCTCTAAAGGAATGGGTCAGGAGAGTAGGGACTCATGACCCTTCAGGGGTAACCAGAGGAATCCACTGTTTATTCTCAAATATCCAGCATCAGCAAACCATCTCTCTCATTGAATTAAACAGGCCATGCCCACACTCCCCACCTATTCCTCCTCTTATTCCCAGCCTGCTTCTGCTACCTATGGTCTACTTATACTATATATATATTTGTTGTTGTTGTTTTTTAAGAGACAGAGTCTCTTTGCTTTATTGCTCTCGGCATCACAGCTCACAGCAACCTCCAGCTCTTGGGCTTATGTGATTCTCTTGCCTCAGCCTCCCGAGTATCTGGGAGCACAGGCGCCCGCCAGAACGCCCGGCCATTTTTTTGTTGCAGTTTGGCCGGGGCCAGGTTCAAACCCGCCACCCTCGGTACATGGGGCCAGCGCCTTACTCAGTGAGCCACAGGCACCGCCCTATACAACATAATAGTCTCCCCTACAGAGCTGTGGGGGTTTTTTTGGCTGGGGCCGGGTTTGAACCTACCACCTCCAGTATATGGGGCCGGCGCCCTACTCCTTGAGCCACAGGCACCTCCCAGAGCTGTGTTTTTTTGTTTTGTTTTTTTTTGGTAGAGACAGCCTCACTTTATCACCCTCAGTAGAGTGCCGTGGCATCACACAGCTCACAGCAACCTCCAACTCCTGGGCTTAAGACGATTCTCTTGCCTCAGCCTCCCAAGTAGCTGGGACTACAGGCGCCCATCACAACGCCCAGCTATTTTTTTGTTTTGCACTTCCGCCAAGGCCGGGTTTGAACCCGCCACCTTTAGTATATGGGGCCGGTACCACAAGCGCCAACCCAGAGCTGTAGTTTTAAGAAAATCAACCCACAGGGAAGAGGAAGGAAGTCAAAGAGACCATACTGAGGCCCCACTTGCCCACTCAGACTTACCTCTCATAACTTTACCATAGTTTCCAGACAGAGATCATCTCAGTCCCACAGACACACCACACCCATCCCCTCCTCTCTGCACTTTGGTTCCTCAAGTTTTCTCACTAGGAAGTCCCTCTCTGTTCAGCCCTGACAGCCTATATAAATTTAAATTATGGACCAGCTAGACTTCCTTCATTTAGGAAGCTATCTCAACCAATGTCCCTATCTAGCACTCTCCAGGAGCCCTTAACTCAGTGGTCCTCAACCTTCCTAATGCCGTGACCCTTTAATACAGTTCCTCATGTTGTGGTGACCCCCAACCATAAAATTATTTTTGCTGCTATTTCATAATAACAAATAATTTAATTTTTTGTAATTTTGCTACTATTATGAATCGTAATGTAAATATTGGATATGCAGGAGATCCCCAAAGGGGTCACGACCTACAGGTTGAGAACCACTGCCTTACATGATTCATTACTATCCTGTTCTGTCTCCTAACCGCTTTATGTTATTATTCCATTTTTCTAACAAGAACACAAGCTTGCAAAAGCTAAGATAATTCTTACACTTCTCTACCCCCAGCAGCCACAGCACAGGGCCAGACTGGCTCACAACAAGTGTTCAGAGAGCTCTCCCTCACTCCCGTAAGTGCTCAAGCAGAGGCTACTAGAGAAGGGATCCTGGCAGTGAGTAGAGGGTTGAACTGAACTAGACACAATGCCAAACCCCCCAAGAGGGAAGAGTCTACAACTACTATTAACTGGATCAGTGATACAGAGATTATTATTATTATTATTATTTTTTTTTTAGACAGAGTCTCACTTTGTCGCCCTTGGTAGAGTGCTGTGGCGAAATAGCTCACAGCAACCTCCAACTTTTGGGCTCAAGCGATTCTCTTGCCTCAGCCTCCCAAGTCGCTGAGACTACAGATGCCCACCACAACGCCCAGCTATTTTTAGAGACGGAGTCTTGCTCTTGCTCAGACTGGTCTCGAACTGTGCACTCAGGGCAATCCACCTGCCTCAGCCTCTCAGAGTGCTAGAATTATAGGCATGAGCCCCTGCACCTGGCCCCAGAGACAGGGGTTATTTTTGAAGATTTTCTTTTGCTTTATGACATTTAGGGCAAATGTTGATTTTTATGGTTTTGAGGCTTAAAACTCCACATAAGTTTAAGTGGGGAGAGCTCTGGCCCCTCTCCACATTTGGAACACTCCCCTTCTGTTCCTTTCTACCTGTGGCACCAGCACTACAGAACCTCTCAACCCAGAGGTCCCCATTGCTTGGAGGATGTAGACTCCTTGCACACAGCAAGTGCAGCACCTGGGGACCCCACTCTAGGTCCCTGAGCTTTGGAGGTATTCTACTCCAGAGGAAGGGATCAAAGTACAGTTCTTGACCTACTACTTCTACAGAGGAGCAGATGCCCTTTCTACATACTTGTCACACTGCCCAATACCCAGTGGTCTTGGTTTGCCCCTGAGCTAGGGGAACGAAAAGAAGTGCTCTGCTGACAAATTTTTAGGCCCTACCCAGATCCCTCATAGTGCTGGCAGATCCCAGGAGGACTGGGGGACAGCAAGGGAGGAGCTTTTGGCAGTTGGGTCAGCCACTGGGTTTGTACTCACATCAGCCAGCAGGAAGGCATCCACCTCATTGTGGTAGGTGTCGAACAGAAGACTCAGGGCCTGCCTAGGGAGTGGGGGGCCAGGAAAAATCATAGGCAAGGTCATGAAAGACCCAGTGCCCTGGAAAACCCATTTCTCCCTCCCTCTTCTCAGCTCAGGGATCAGACTCTGATTTACGGGAGTTCCCATTCTTTCTACATGTCCCGTGGAGGGTGAAGGTGGGACAGTCCTTCTACTCCACCACTGCTAACCTAGAGAATGACAGGAAAATGCAAAGGGAAGAGATGAGACATGTCGTGAAGTGGGGATCTTTCTTCCCTGACAAACCTCATGGGCCCCAACCTTTGACACCTGCAAGAATCCCTCAGCCCTAGCAGATGGCAAGCAAGCATATGTGGCAGGATCCCCCATGGTTCCTATTTAGACCACATCCAAGATGGCAGCACTCTCACCTGCTGATGGTCTGCTTGACAGGCCTCTCTTGTAGGTGGATGAGGTAGTTCAGGGTGGAGGGACTCTGGTCATCATTTGCCTGTGTAAGAAGTGCCCTACTCAGAGAGGGGTAAGGCCCATATCTTAAGCCGGCTCTCACCTCATCTGTTCCACATCCTCCACTGCACATCCCACCTCCCCAGCTTTGTGCAACCATCAGCCAAAACCCACACGAACCGTCCGAGCCAGGTCATTGCGTACGTCCTTCTGCTCCATCAGCTGTAGCCGAATGTCCACCTCAAACTTGCGGCAGTACTGAATATACTCATGGCTGCCCAAGGCGTGCTTGCTGGTGGGGTAGGAGGATAAGACCATTAGCATCCTAGGGACTTGGTGGGAAGGGAGATGCACACCTTGACCTTGGGAGAAACAAGAAGATGGTGGAGGGAGGGGGTAGTATCTGTGATGTACCCCTACCTTGGCTCCTTGTCACATTGGGGGGAGAAACAAGAGGTCTGTCTAAACAAAATCCACCTAATATCCCTAATACTTGTACAAATATTGACTCCCCAGGTACTTAGTACCTGTGTCATTATCACTGGTTCACTCCAGCTGTAGGAACTGTTGGAAAGAGTTGGGGGAAGAGAGGGACATCTCAGGGGGCAGTTGTTTAAGCCCCATTCTCTTGGCTTTGGTATAGGAGACAACCACAAAGAGATATGTTGGGAGCCAGCCTGTGGTGAGGCTCCAGTGTTGGAGCTTAGTGAGGGTCACTTTCTTCTCACGTTACCACCTACAGTGCTGAGGCCAACCAAAGCAAACCCACCAAGATCCCAGACCTGTTGTCCCCATAAAAGTTCTGTTTCTATCTTCTTTCTGTGGGTCCTGCCTGATGGTGAATAACCACACAAATTTCCACAGACTTCCACAAAAACACCCACCTGCATACCATTCCCACTGCTCAAACACCCACATGTGAGGCCCCACACTCAGTTTCACAGAAGGGGGCCTTGGGGGTCCCTCTGCAATCCAGCCTCCTCTCCTCAAATCACACCTTCATCAGAAAGGAGAAGGGGCAGAGTGAGAACCACCTCTAGGCCAACACTACAGGCCTAGGCTGAGTCCCAGCAGCTGGGTAACAGAAGCCGGAAAGGGACTTCCTTCCGCCAGCAGAGCTGGGAATCTAGGCCAGAAACGGAGGGGAGAGGAAGGAGAGAAGAGGAGGGGCATGTGTAAAAGGTGGGGTGGTGGACGGGCAGGGGGTGGGGCGTACAGAGCCCAAGGTCAGTCTAGGTCCAGCAAAGACTTCAGGAGGTTCTCCATACCCTGAGGGAGGGGGCTAGGCCTCCCATCTAGATCTCAAACTGCTCAGATAGAAGAACAGTTCAAAGCTGGTGCAGAGGCTGGGCTGTAGGGCTGGGCTGGTGGGAGGGTCTGGAAGGAAGAGAGTGACGGGGACAGAGGAGGTGGCAGGAAACCCAGCCCTCCCCAGGGACTGTCTCAAGGTTCTTATCTGAAAACAGCCTGCATCCTGGTTCTACACTCCACTTCAGTATCAGCCCCTCCAGCAGGCAGGGATAGGCAATGTGAGAACTTCCTTAGGAACTAGCAGTCTTCTGGAATCCCTGGAGGGTCCTTTCTATCCCCACCCTAGGGGATATGTCAGAGGCCTGAAGGCTGGGCCAGAAACCTGGACTGTAATTTCTGCTGGGTGGGAGAGAATTTTCTGGACCAGGAGTCTGGAACACAGGTCCCTGGGCGCTTGCTTGACCTTCTCTGTGGAAGCCCTTCATCTGTGTGCATTCCAGTCAGAGTGAGAGGGTCATGACCCAGGATCATTGACCCTGCCCCACCTCACTGGGAACGCTGCACCTGGGTCTTGGCAGAATGGCAGAACCTGACAGCTCCCACAACCTCTAGACTCAGGGGCTCCAAGATTGGGGGTGCTGCAAGGGAAATGGTAGTATCTAACTAATCTAGAGCACCCTGATTCCTCTCTTTGGCCTGGTCCTTCCCTGCTAATATTCACTGATTACTCAGTGGGTCATTGTCATAGTTAGCCCTCACCACTTCTCACAGAGGGTGGTGAGGGTCAGGCTTTACAACTGGTAATGGTGTGAGGGAAGCTCTACCTTACCCACAGTGGCAGGGTGCCTGGGGCTTTCCTGGTCCTCCTGTGCTCACCTGGAAGGTGTGTGTACAAGTAAGTGCTCTGTGGAGCACATGTGAACAGTGCCCCTGAAGTTATGCCATGCAGGCCCTGCCCCCTTCCTTTTCCTCAGCTTCCAGAACACAGAGGCTGGAGTGGACCCCACAATATCCCTAAGGTTGAAGAAATCAGCCAAGAAATTAATCTTGGGTCCTGACTGCCAATTCTACGCTCCAGCCATGGATCAACCATCCTTGCCTCTGCTTCCTCCAAGTGCCAGAGCTGGTGGGCAGCAGCCAAGCTGAAGCTTGGAGAGGAAAGCAGATCTCTTCATCTGTCTGCTGCCACACAGCTGTCCCACCTGAGGGCTGGTGACTTTGCCCCTGTCTTGCCTCCACCCCAGCCTTCCAGAGACCCAGAGAAGTGGAAAGAGGGTGGCCTTCCCTGGTCCACATCAGACTTTCCAGGGAGGTTGCTTTCCACAGAGGGCACTGGACGGAGAGGAGCTGGAGGTGAGCCTTTGAGAGGAGGAGGTCTAGCTGCACAGACCAGCAAGGGAAAGGCATGCTGGTGTTGGAAGGGGGAGAGAGAGCATTTCTCCCTGAGGATCCTGCCTAATCTTCCTCCTGCTCCTAGTCATAAAAACACCGCACAGAATCTAGAGCAGAGAAACAACAACCCTAAACAGACCCCCTGACCCCATCCCTGCCCACCTAATACATACATCTTGCCACAAGCATAAGTGTGAAAGCAGATATGACCTAGTCTGCCTAATCCCAGCTCCAAGCTCTTTCCACAGCAGACTCGGCTCAGGAAGCCAGCCAACCCTGCTGGAAGACAGAGCTCCTGGGGAAAGTGCAACGTGGCTGAGAGTGTGCCCAGAAAGCAGGAATCCTGACTGTGGGATTGGAGCAGAGCTCCCTGTCCCGAGCCCAGCACCAGCCCCGGGAAGCCCCTCGCAGCCCCACCACCCAGAAGGCAGGTGCTGCCTCCTTCCACACTGATTCCCACCAGTTCACTCACTTCTGTAGGAACTCTTCCAGCCCACAGGGCTTTAGCACAAAGTCAGCCACGTCCACATTCTTCAGGTCATCGTGAGTGTAGCACAGGGTCTGATAGATGAGCAAGTCTACAGTGGAGGAACCTGGAGGGGCGTGGCAAGGGACCAATGATGGTGGGCACAGGCAGGGCTCAGCTTCCCAACCTGACCTCCCATCTCCAACACCACCACCAACTAGATAAAGCAGGCTAATAGTCTGGGGGTGGGGAAAGTGACTGTGGACTAGAAATCTGGCCCTACAGCCAGTCCCCCAAAGGAGCTTTCCCATTGCCCTTCATCTAGGCCAAAAGGTGAGGTGGGAATCAAGACCAAAGGACCCTACAGTCCCAAACACAGCCATCCCCACTCCACCTTAAGGAATGCTCACTGACCCTCCCCACTAACTTACAGTTGCAGGTAAAAGTGAGTGGCTCTCGAAGGCTATCACACAACACGGTCACCTTCAGGTTGACTTCATCCCCAAGGTGCTCTGGGCTGGGGGTGACAGCACTCCAGACATATCCAGTGAGACAGTAGTCTTGGACGTCAGAGCCGGATCGAAGGCTGCAGAGAAAGAAGGAGATCAAGACCCTCACTGTGCCTCCAGAAGAGGCCTGCTGGGACACTCACGCCCTGAGGCTCCAAGGTCCCTCGGTCCCCCCTCAGCCCAGCCCTCGTGGTTTGCAGGTCGGGATGGGAACAGTGAGGAAACAGCTCTGGGAAACCTGTTCTTGACACATCACTATAGTTACAAAATGTTTCCCACAGTTGAACAGCAGGGATAGTTCTAAAATGACAAAGCTTTCCATGCTAACTTTAATGGAAAATTGTTATGAATCCATTTCCTTTCTCTTTTAGTTCCAGATAACACTCTTGTCTCCAGCTGGGGTTCATTTGCTAGGGGCAACCCAGGGCCAGAGCCTAAAGTCACCAGGATAATTTGATTGTTCGATCAAGGTTCCACGAATTTTGTTAAAAATGTGAAACTTTAAGATTGAAAGAAACCTGCAGACACTTACAGGAAGCATCCTATAGCAATAAATTGAGGTTTATTTAATACAGTGCTTCTTCCCTTCCTAAAGAAAGTTCTGAAATGGGAGGAGGTCCTCCTCCCAGCCCTCACTGCCATCCCAACTCCCCTGCCCCATTCTTTTAACTCTTACATATCCAGCATGTGGCAAAATGCAGCGACCTCCTCATCTCTCTCCTCTGAGACTTCAAACAACTCGTGGCCATTGGCGACTGGGTGGGGCCGGGAACCCACCTTGAAGAGAAACATAGTGACTCAGTGCCTTTTGCCCAGTATCCCCCACAGCAGACACTCACAGAGCTAACTTCTTTGAGACAGAGCCTCAGGCTGTCACCCTGGATAGAGTGCCGTGGCATCACAGCTCGCAGCAACCTCCAATTCCTGAGCTCAAGCGAGTCTCCTGCCTCCGCCTCCCAAGCAACTGGGACTACAGGTGCCCTCCACAACGCTGGCCATTTTTTGGTTGCAGCCGTCATTGTTATTTGTCGGGTCCAGTCCAGATTCGAACCCGCCAGCTCAGGTGTATGTGGCTGGCGCCTTAGCCCGCTGAGCCACAGACGCCGAGCCCAGAGCTAACTTCTTAAACTCTAGGTGTAAAGACATTCAGTGAAAAGGGCACAAGAAAATGCAGGATAGCCAGGAATATATTTATCTGCTGTCCCTGAAGACCAAGAGCCAAGCTGAAAAAAGGAGTTGAAGCTTTGCTTGAGCAAGGAAGCATGGGTGGGAGGGACAAGAGTGTAGCCAAACCCCTTTCGAAAGTCTAATAAGCACAACAGAGCCAGTTGCTGGGCCACTCCTGCAGCAAAGGCTTTCTGAAAGATGCTCCCAGAGGTGTGATGGGAAGCAGAGCAGACAGCTGTTTTTCCCAGCCCCTCTACTGGGGTTAAGGCAAGTGGGTTGCCCAAATAGTCCCCAGGGAAGCCTGGCCTTGGGCAAAAGCCTAAACATCCACAATAAGCCCCAGGGACCCAAAGCAGAGTGACTGTGAGCCCTTAGAGTGACTCAGACACATGTGCCTTCTCAGGATATGCTATTTGAGGAAGAAAGCATCAAAGCACCGGTCTGGACAGGAAAGAACCTGATAGAAGGCCTAGCTCCTCCTGGCTCCCAAGTCCACCTGTTCTGAAGAGCTAGAATGTCGGGGAGCAGGCCTTGGTCCCACTTCCTTGTCCAGAACATGTGTGTGGTGGTGGGATTCTCAGGCAAAGTCCCAAGGTGTCTCCCATCCCAGATTCGCCTTCAGACACCCAGGAGGGGTCCTAAAGAAGCCCTAAACAAGGCCTGCATCCCAGGCCTAGGGAGGAGGAAGCAGGAGGGCGAGCTGGTACATGACAGGTTTCCGCCTGACAGGTTTGCCCAGGGCAGCTGTGGAGGCCACACTGGGAGGAAGCTTCAACTCAGATGGAGTCCCAGCCTGCATCCGGTTCCAACAGCTGCTTCCGGGGGGAGCCTATGGCTCTGACCTGTGCACAGAGCTGTGCACCTCTCGAGGCCTCACGTCTCTCCTCCCACCTGCTGCTGTTCTCATGTCTCCCCTGCCCCTAAGGACAGATGGCAGGAACTGAGCTCATTTGAATATCCAGACTGTCTCCTCTGGCGACCCTCTCGTTAGCCTTGCTCCCCTGGGTGTGCATGGGTGGTGGAGGGGCGGGGGTGCACAGAGGGGAGGGCAGCAGTGGGGGCAGTTGGCATGTGAGGCCCAGGCTCTGCCAAGTTCGTGCCTGTGCCCTAGTCAAAACAATAGTACCACTGTCAGCAATTAACAAGAGAGAGAGAGAAAGGGAAAAGAGAGACAGAGAGACAAGGGGGAGAGAGAGAGACAGATGGGGGGAGAAGGCAAGAGAGGGAGAGAACAGAGTGACTACTGAAGGCCATTTTCATGCCCTTTTAGTACCACTCACTGGCATGGTAAGAAAACAAAAGCCACTTACGTTTGCCCGGCTGGCAGACCCTGGTGGCATCACCCGATGCCGGCTGGGGGAGTCTGTGGGGCAGAAGCTGGCAGCCCGGCGAAGGCGGGGTGGTGGTACAGGCCGAGGGCCCAAAGGGTCCCCCCTCCCAGCAGACTGAGCCCCTGCACCAAGCTGAGAAGGAGAGGGCCAAGGCTGCATTTCCCCACTGAGCACGGGCAAGAGCTTTTTGCTTTGCGCTTGTCGCTTCTTCAAGGAGACTCTGGACTGAGCTCCCTGTCAGAACTCTGATGACACTCAGGGGGACCAGGAGAGGGTGACAGAGTTGGGAGGTAGGAGAGAAAGGGAGCAAAAAAGGTGACCGCCTACCAGGGTGCCCTGACTTAGTGAGCAGGCCCAGCTCTATGCAAGGAACTCAGAGCTGGGAATAGGAATCTCCCAGGCCCTATAAATAGCGGGAACAGCCCCACCTCTCCGAGCAGAGCCTTTAAAAAGCCCTGAGCTCTGGAGATGTAGCTTGTCCTGGGAGCTGATTCTGCTTCCGGGGGGACTCAGCAGAAGGAGAGGAAGGAAGGACTGTGTAGCTCTTCAGATTTGGGAAGGATCCCAAAGGCTGGACACAAGGTGGGAAAGTCCCTGTGCCCCTTAAACAATGGATATGCAGGAAATAGGAATGGACTGAGTAGGATGGTAAGTTACTACAAAAGTCATCAGCTGAGGGGGTGTCTCTTGACTCCTTGCAGGTTGTCCAGGGGCCAATAGTGAAACATGAAATGCCTTCAGGTCCCACCCACGGAGATGCTCCAGACCTCCAAACCAGACAAAAAAGCAAAGCTGCCCTGGAACCTATTTGGGGTTTCAGTATAGATATTTTGTTAATTTATGCAATGTACTGATCAAAGTAAAATTATTACTGTCATATTGCATATTTTTTCTAAATATTTTCTTTCTTTCTTTTTTTTTTTTTTTTTTTAAGACAGAGCCTCAAGCTGTCACCCTGGGTAGAGTGCTGTGGCATCATAGCTCACAGCAACCTTTAATTCCTGGGCTCAAGCGATTCTCCTGCCTCCGCCTACCAAGTAGCTGGGATTACAGGCACCTGCCACAACGCCTGGCTATTTTTTGGTTGCAGCCATCATTGTTGTTTGGCAAGCCTGGGCTGGATTCAAACCCACCAGCTCAGGTGTATGTGGCTGGTGCCTTAGCCGCTTGAGCCACAGGCGCCAAGCCCTTTCTTTTTTTTTGAGACAAAGTCTCACTTTGTCACCCTCGAGAGAGTGCCATGGAGTCATAGCTCATAGCAACCTCAAATTCTTGGGGTCAGGCAATTCTCTTGCCTCAGTCTCCCAAGTAGCTGGGACTACTGGTGCCCACCACAATGCCTCACTATTTTTAGAGATGGGATCTCACTCTTTCTCAGGCTGATCTCAAACTCATGAGCTCAGGCAATCCACCGGCTTCGGCCTCCCAGAGTGCTAAGATTACAGGTGTGAGCCACCACACCTGGCCTCTTTTCTTTTTTCGTGTTTGTTTGTTTTTTTTTTTTTTTGAGACAGAGCCTCAAGCTGTCACCCTGGGTAGAGTGCCGGGCATCAAAGCTCATAGCAACCTCCAACTCCTGGGCTCAAGCGTTCTCCTGCCTCTGCCTCCCAAGAAGCTGGGACTACAGGTGCCCACCACAATGCCCGGCTATTTTTTGGCTGCAGCCATCATTGTTGTTTGGCGGGCCCAGGCTGGATTCGAACCAACCAGCTCAGGTGTATGTGCCTGGTGCCTTAGCCACTTAAGCCACAGGCGCCGAGCCCTTTTTTATTTTTGGGGTCAGAGTCTCACTCTGCAGCCTAGGCTAGGATGCCATAGCATCAGCCTAGCTCACAACAACCTCTAAGTCCTGGGTTCCAGAGATCCTCCTGTCTCAGCTTCCCAAGAAGCTGGGACCACAGATACCCGCTACAATGCCCAGCTAATGTTTCTATTTTTAGTGGAGACGGAGTCTCACTCTTACTCAGGCTGGTCTTGAACACCTGAGCTCAAGCAATCCTCCTGCCTAGGTCTCCCCAGAGTGCTAGGATTACAGGCATAAGCCCATCCATCTCTAAATATTCATTTCACAATGAATATTCACAATGTTCACAATGTTCACAACCTCGGTGAAGGTTACACAACAATGTGAATGTACTTAATGCCACTAAAATGGCACTAAGATGGTAAATTTTATGTTATGTATATTTTATCACAATAAAAAACATAGGGAGAACAAGAGAGAAAGAGAGGTGGGTAGAGAGAGAAAGGGAGAGGAAGAGAGAAAGAGAGAGCGTGCTTTGGAACAAGAGAAGCTGGAGTTGAATGTTAGCTCTGCCATTTCTTGCTGTGTGGCTTTGGACTATCAGGAAAGGTTGTTGTGGAGATCTGGACCAGGTTCTGGTATTCAGCGAGCATTAAGCAAGTGGTTAATATTGTGAATGATCTTCATTGCCATGCAGCACTTTTGGCAGAGCAGGGACTCAGAAAACGGAAGTAACTTGCTCAAGACCACAGGGCCATTCAGCCACAGAGTCAATAATGAATCCCCTAACTCCTAATTCAGTTCTTTCATCAGGAAGTAGACACACGCTAGGAACCAGGATTCCCAAATGCCTGCCCCTACAAGGGCTATTTTAGCCACGATGCATGAAACTCGACCCTGAAAAGCAGCCATATCGCTACTGGTGTCCCCCACAACCAGGCTTCCCGTGGACTTCTCCCCAACCAGAACCCATAGTCCTGATGGCAGAATTCAAGGGGATGAGAAGACTAATGGGGTGAGGACTTGGCAGGTTTAGATTGGGAACAGCAAAGAAGAAAAGTGCTTGTTTCTGAACAACATAGGGAAAAGGAAGACAGAAGGAACACAATAGGCCCTCACCGGAGCCGCAGAAATCCGGCGGTTCTTGCCAGGTGTCCCATTCTTTCTGTTGGCATAGCGAGAGGCATAGGTGCGGGGGGGCACCTGAGGCGGCATGGTCTTGCTCCGGGCCACGGGTTTTCCAGAGGTATCCTTGCCAAAGTCCAGGGGCCCTCGGCCCTCCTTCCAGCTCCTGGTGGCATCCCGCAACATCTCTGCATCGTAGGTTGACTTCAAGTTGAGCCTTGTAATTGCATCATTGATACCATCATAGTCCACAGACCCCAGGAGGCGCCCCTGACCGCCACCTCCTGGCAACTCTTCCTCTTCTAGGATCCTATGCCCTAGCAATTTGTCTGGTGGTTGTTCAACTAGAGAAAAAGTGTTAATGTCATTAGGCTGAGAGATCTTAGAGGATGAGGGGGAGCCTTTTCTGGGAGGCAGTGGAGGGGTGTCCCAGATAGAGACTCGGGGAGGCAAAGGAGGTGGGGACAGTTTCTTGCAAGAGTCATCTATGTCCCCTAGTCCTGGGGACAAGGAGAGTCCCCCATCTGAGCCATCAAAAATGTAGAGATAATCTCCAGACAGGGAGGCTTTGGGCCAGGGATCTGGGCCAGGCTGGGAGCCCTGGGAGGTAGAGTGGTTAGGCGGCCCTTCCTGCGGAGAGAGCGAGTTGTAATTGAGGGTAGGATCAGAGCCAGAGAGACCACGTAAGAGCTTGAGGTCGGTCCGCCTGCCTGTAGGCTTGCTGTAGAAGTCCAAGACAGGCTCATCCCAGCTGATGAGAGAGGGGTCTGTGCTCTGCTTGGCTCTGCTCTCCTCCTTGTCATGCCGGAGCCGGGACAGAGCATCATACTCCATCTGCAGGGCTTCGGCCATTGCCAGCTCTTTGCGGCTGATGCCCACTGACTCCAGGGACTTCCAGTGTTCCCCATTACCCTGAGTCGAAGACATGGTGAGGAAGGGGGATGGAGGAGACAAGGAAGTCTTCTACTTCCTGCCAATGTCAGGTCTTGGGGGCTGTGACATGGTGTCTGGGCACCTGGAAATGAGAGGTAGAAATATCAATCACCAAGAGAGATTAATAATCTGATTTAAGTGACACAATCTAGGCCAGGGCCTGTTTCTTCAGTGCCTACAACGGATGGAAAGGAAAAGAGATACCAAGATCACTTTACCCATCTCTCTATTAACAACACATCCACCTACCCACACAGTCATCTAAACATGTCTCCATCTCTGGTCCCTAACTCCTTTCCTCATCTCTCTCCTTTGTGCCCCAGGAAAGAGAGAGAGAGACCTTCATCAGCCAAGAGATATTCACCTATCATATGACTCAACCATCTCACTCCTACTCATCCAAGAAAAATGATGTCCACAGAAAGACGTGTACATGAATATTTATCCACAGTAGCTTTTTTGTACTATCCAAAACCAGGAACAACCCAAATGTCTACCAACAGATGAGCAGATTTTTTTTTTAAGTGCAACAGGTCTGTACAATTGAATACTACTCAGCAATCAAAAGGAGTGAAGTACTGACAAACATAATAACATGGATGAATCTCAAAATAGCTATGCTGATAAAAGACACCAGACAAAAGAATATGAGTATGGGCGGCACCTGTGGCTCAAAGGAGTAGGGCACCGGCCCCATATACCAGAGGTGGTGGGTTCAAAGCCAGCCCTGGCCAAAAACTGCAAAAAAAAAAAAAAAGAATATGATTATGTATGATTCTATTTATATGACATTCTGGAAAATGCAAATGATCTGCAGTGACCAAAATGCAAATGATCTGCAGTGACCGAAATGATCAGTGGTTATATGGGGAAGGAGTAGAAACAGGGGTGGATTACAAAGGATCATGAGGTGGGGTGACGATTGTAGTAATGGCTTCACTGGTAGATTCCCATGTCAAAACTTATCAAACACTTTAAATATGTATTAGTTTACTGTATGCCTATTATAGCTTACTAAAACCATAAATGAAGAGTAAAATATACTTTATAATTACTCAGATTGCACTGGGATGCCCCCCATATTCCGCTAAAACTGGCCCAGCAATAAGACCCAGGCTGCCCGACTCAGCAGACATTTCTTTCTTTCTCTTTTTTTTTTTTTTTGCAGTTTCGCCAGGGTCAGGTTCGAACCCATCACCCTTGGTACATGGGGCTGGCGCCCCACCCACTGAGCCATAGGTCCTGCCCACAGCAGGCATTTCTAACTATCTGAATGCTGGCCTGCATTTGACCCTGTAAACCAGTGGTTCTCAACCTTCCTAATACCACGACCCTTTAATACAGTTCCTGTGGGTCACAACCCACAGGTTAAGAACCACTGATGTAAACCATTCCCTTCCTCCTTAAGCCTTCTCACCTCTGGCTTTCATGATGCTATTTTTGCCCTTGTTTTCCATCTCCTTCTTTGTCTTCCCTGTCCTTTGTCCACCCGACATGTTGGTGTTGGCTCAGGATTCCATTCTCAGCTACTGTTAACTCTCTACCCTTCTGCTTGGGCAATTTCATCTCTTCTTGTTTCCTATTCATATCACTCATATGAGGATGATTCCAAATGTGTCTCTCTCCTTTGAGTGTACATGCCCACTCATATCTCAAAATCCAAATGACCAGAGAATAATAATCATCTTCTTTCCTCCCTACAATATCTGCTCCTTGCCTGGTTCCCCAGGGCCGTGATTGGTACCACCCAGTCCCCCCAGTCAGAAACCCTATAATCATCTCTTTGCTTTCACCCCATATCCAATTGCCGAGACCTGACAACTTCTCCTTTATAAGTCTTCCCAATACTAGTTCTTCTTTCTAGCCTAACTGCCCTAACTCAAGCCTTTATCTTCTCTCACCTGGGTTGTTACAATGGCCTCCTAATAATTTTTCTCTTACTAAGCTCTCCCTTTTCAAGGCTTTCTCTACACAGCAGCCTGAGGCCTCTTCCTAAAGTGTAAATCTGATCACCTCACTCCTTGCTTAAAGCGCTCTTAAATAGAGGAATCTCTATTTGATTCCTCTAAGATATCTCTCTCTCTCTCTTTTTTTTCTTAGTTGTTGTTGAAACTGAGTTTTACCTTGTGGCCCTAGGTAGAGTGCCATGGCGTCACAGCTCACAGCAACCTCAAACTCTTGGGCTTACGCGATTCTCTCGCCTCAGCCTCCCAAGTAGCTGAGACTACAGGTATCCACCACAACCTCCTGCTATTTTTAGAGATAGGGTCTTGCTCTGGCTCAGGCTGGTCTCAAACTCATGAGCTGAAGCAATCCACCTACCTTGGCTTCCTAGAGTGCTGGGATTATAGGCGTGAGCCACCGTGCCTGGCCCCCTCTATAAGATCTTTATAGCTGTCCCCCTCTCCCTCAACCATTCATCACCATATATCTGATACCCCTATGATTTAGGTCAAGTTCTTCCTTCTACTTGGACATGCCTGTGTGACTCTAACTTGTCCTAGGAGTTTGCTCAGACAGCGTGTTCTTCAGGGAGCCTTCCTTGAAGCCCTAGATTGGATCCCTTCTATAAGCTCCCAACAGCAACCCGTATATATTTCAAAAATGGTCTTAAAATTATTTTATTCAAGGCTCAGCGCCTGTGGCTCAACGGGCTAAGGGGCCAGCCACATACACCTGAGCTGGCGGGTTCGAATCCAGCCTGGGGCCCGCCAAACAACAAGGTGGCTGCAACCAAAAAAATGGCCAGGCATTGTGGCGGGCGCCTGTGGTCCCAGCTACTTAGGAGGCAGAGGCAGGAGTGCCTGTGGTCCCAGCTACTTGGGAGGCAGAGGCAGGAGAATCGCTTGAGCCCAGGAATTGGAGGTTGCTGTGAGCTGTGATGCCACGGCACTCTACCCAGGGTGACAGCTTGAGGCTCTGTCTCAAAAAAAAAAAAAAAATTATTTTATTCAAAATTACATGTTCATTGGCCCGACACGGTGGCTCACGCCTGTAATTCTAGCACACTGGGAAGTTGAGGTAGGTAGATTGCCTGAGCTCAGGAGTTTGAAACCAGCCTGAGCAAGAGGGAGACTTGGTCTTTAAAAACAGCCGGGCATTGTGGCGGGCACCTGTAGTCCCAGCTACTTGGGAGGCTGAGGTAAGAGAATCACTTGAGCCCAAGATTTTGAGGTTGCTGTGAGCTATGATGCCATAGCACTCTACTGAGGGCAGCAAAGTGAGACTCTGGCTCACAATAAAAAAACAAAACCAAAAATTACATGTTCATGGAACCATCACCTCCACTAAACTCCTCAAATTTCAATTCACCTCATTTCTAACATGAAATACGTAATTGAACTAGAATGTGAAAGCACAAGTCTGGCAGTGAGAATTTTTAGACATGGAGATGGATGATCAGGATGCAGGTGATATGCTTCCTTATGGTTCTTCTAAAGCAGGCCTTGGTTTCAAAACTAACCAAGCTGGGCTTGGCACCTATAGCTCCAGGGGCTAAGGCGCCAGTCAAATACACCAGAGCTGGCAGGTTTGAATCCAGTCTGGGCCTGCCAAACAATGACAACTACAACCAAAAAACAGCTAGGCGTTGTGGCGGGCGCCTGTAGTCCCAGCTACTTAGGAGGCTGAGGCAAGAGAATCGCTTAAGCCCTGGAGTTGGAGGTTGCTGTGAGCTGTTCTGCCATGGCACTCTACACAGGACAACATAATGAGACTGTCTCAAAAAAAAAAAAAAAAAAACTAACCAAGCTGGATTTGGCATCCGTAAGGCAGGTGCACAAATGGACAAGAAAACCACATGAAGTACTTTCCAGCTCTGGGATTATTTGATTCAGACCTAAGTCAAATGTCTCAGAGGACTCCAAGTCTTAGGAAATAGAAGGAAAGCCAGAGGATGATCCAAGCAGGCCCTGTTCCTAAGGCTCTTTTCAGACTGGAATTCAGATGGAGGAAAGACTAGCTACCCCTTTCTAACCACTGTCCCCCTGGCTGAGGGCCAGGACACCACTAGACTGTCTCAGCCACACAGGGAAGGAAGCCCAGCCTGCTGAGAAATCTCACGCTCAGGCCACACTAGCAGCTGCTTCTTCTAAAAAGCTCAGCAGTCAGCTTACTCTGATGCTGAGAGATCATGGTGAGGAGACAAGACAAACGGCATCCACGAAGGACCAGGAGAGCCACCCCCAGGTAAAATGAAGGTTCAGAGAGCACCTACGCATGGCAGAAATCCAGAGAAGGACAGGAGAAAGGCAGGAGCAATCAGTTCCAATGACCTTGAGACACACCAAGCTGGCTTCGTCTATGAACTGAAGCCCCAAATTTCATTTTCCATGGGTAGGAGACATGCACAAAGTATTTTAGGAATTGGGATCTCATGTTTCCTTCCTCCCCACCTCCCTCCTCAGCCTCTGCTAGGTTGACATATTAGAATTACTCCATTCCCGTAGTCCCCACTACCAGGAGTTCTATGAAAAAGCAAATAGCCATGTACGCCCCAGACAAGAAGGGTAGACTACAGCCTATCCAGGAAGAGATGGCTGAGGCCACTACTACTGTGTTGCACAACTCCAGGGAACACCTCACACATTGTACTCTTTGTGAATGACACCCCTTGAAAACAACAAAGAAAACCATGTGAATCGCACCTCCTGGCATTGTGCAACTTGGTAACCCTGGCTGCATTCTCTCCCAGTGTTCATCTCTTAGAGACCAGATGGAAATCGTCTGAAAGGTCCACTACAGTCAGTTTCCTTTCACCACCTGCATACACTAATTGTTAACATTTCCCCCTTATTTGCCCACTCTCTTTCTTTGCTTAACCATTTGAAAGTTTTTGTTTCTAAAAACTTCAGCCTGAATCTCCTAAGAACAAAGACATTCTCCTACATAAACGCAATGCCTTTAGCACATCCACAAAATTTCACACTGACACATTAATATTACCTCACATCCAGTCCACAGTTGAATGACCAAGATTGCCATCTGGGAAGTTTTTCAAACACACAAATTCCTGGTCCCTCCCCTGGAAGTTCTGATTCAGTAGGGTGAGTCCCTAGGCTCAGTATGTTTCAAAAGCCTCTCAGGTGATTTGGATGTGCCCCGGGTTTGACCCCACAAACTAGGGTTTCAGAACTCTCAGGAATACAAGAAGCAACTGGGTAAAGGGACCCCCAAAATCACAGGACAGTCAGCTGATGAAGGAGGAGGACATGCTTATGGCCAAGCAGGTTGGTGCCAGGGTCTAAGCAGCACCAGGCACCAAACTTAGTCCACACAGCTGTCCACAGATGGCTGGGGGCTGGCAGGGGAGGAGATGGGATCAAGGCAGAGCCACACAATGGTCCAGAGTCAGAGAGAAAAAAGAGGGCACTCCCTCCAATGGAGCTGACTCTATTTAGTCCCCAGACCAGAGGGGGGGCATGGATCGGCACTGATACTAGTGGGTAGAGACGCTTCTTGCTGTCTTTTCGGAGGGCACCAATCAGAGTGGTCCTGCTTGGAACTGGGAGAATCTAAACAAGTCTGGGTAATCTCCTCCCTACATCCAGGACCACAGAGTTTTTCCCCAGTGGGTGTTGAGTACCAGTTACATGCCATGCCAGGCAAGTATGTATCTAAAGACTAGGAGCATTTAGATGACCATTGCACAATTCCAGGGAGCTTATATGGCAGCAAAAATGATAGATATATACATAAATAATTGAATCCCCCTTGAGGCATAAAGCAGGGAGGCACTGCACATGTCTTGGACTATATTCACTGAGCAGGGAAAATGAAGAGCTCTCAAAGTGGCGAAAAATACAGAGGATCTCAAGCCCCCAGCCTTGGGCAACCTAACTCTTAGCAGTTTTTCCTAAGAGAAGAGAACTCAGTTATAGGAGTGCCCTAGGAAGAGACCCTCCCCTAAAAGCAGACAGAATCGAGGAGTTGGAGGCCGTGAGGACTAAACCTCTTTGGTTTCCAGAATTTTCTCTTCAGAGAGGATCCCTGCCACTGTCCATCCCCCAGCACCCTTATTCACCCATACCCCAAATTCCACTGCCTTTGCAGCCAGAGACTCATGTCCCACAGCTCACTCCACACCTGCTGCCCAGCTCCACTGCCCCTGCTACAGCCCAGCTCTAACAGGGAACACCAACGTGCCCAGCCAGGAATCCAACTCCTCTACAAGGAAGGTATATCCAGAAGGCCACGCTGAGCCAGGCACGGTGGCTCATGCCTATAATCCTACCACTCTGGGAGGCCGAAGTGTGTGGACTGTCTGAGCTCACAGGTTTGAGATCATCCTGAGCCAGAGTGAGACTCTGTTTCTGAAAATAGCTGGGCATTGTGGTGGGCATCTGTAGTCCCAGCTACTCGAGGCTGAGGCAAGAGAATCATTTGAGCCCAAGAGTTTGAAGTTGCTGTGAGCCATGATGCCACAGCACTCTATCAAGGGTGACAAAAAAAAAAGAAGGCCAAGTTGGCTGCTTTTAGCTCAGTAGTTAGAGCGCCGGCCCTGCAAACGAGGTAGCAAGTTTCAACTCGCCTGGGCCTGACACAAACAAACAAGAAAAAGAAGGTCGGCGGCATCAGGACCTCAGTGGGTAGGGAGCTGGCCACATACACCGAGGCTGCCAGGTTTGAACCCGGCCTGAGCCGACCAAAAACAACAACAAAAAAATAGCCGGGCATTGTGGTGGGCACCTGTGGTCCCAGCTACTGGGGAGGCTGAGGCAAGAGAGTCGCTTGAGCCCAAGAGTTTGAGGTTGCTGTGAGCTGTGACACCATAGAGCTCTACCCAGGGCGATGGCTTGAGACTCTGTCTCAAAAAAAAAAAAAAAATAGAAAGAAGGTCAAGTAGGCCAACAGATGTGGATCTGATCCCTGCTTCCTTATTTAAAACCCACAGGTTTTATACAGCTCTATAAGCTTCTTTGATGTCCATTACTGAATCACATGCACCAACAAGGTCTTTCGTTTAACTGGCTTATGTTCTGGTCCCTCTGTAGCTCTCATTCAGTTCCAAAGGTGAAGTGACAAAATAATAGCTTGTGTTTTCTTCCGACTCAGGCGTCCCCTTCCTAGCATCTTCTCAGCCAAATACAAGCATCATCACACGGTTTGGTATTTCCTACCAGGACTTAATGCTCCCATCTCTCTACTCTGTGGGCTTACCCTGGACTCCACACTAATTTGAAGCCTAAGTGGATACAAGAGTCTTTCTGGGTCCTTGATGAGCAGACGGACAGGTGCTAGGAGCCCGCGGGGACATGGCTAGAGTCGGGTTTGCATGCACTGCTGACTTCAACTTAGAGCCCTGGAGTCCTTGATTCTAGCTGAGAAACTACTCGGTCAGTTGGTTCACATGCACACACAGAATCCTAGCAGATTCTGGGCTCTGAGGACGAGGATAGACAGGGATGGAAGAGGTGAGGCAGTCTGTGGCTCCTCTACAAACTTTCCTTCCTCTAGAGCTGGCAATTTAGATCTCAGGGCCAGGACCAAGAGCTGGCAATCCACTGAATGGAACGTTTGGCAAACAAGGAAGAAAACTCTTGGCAGTATGTGGACTTCTAACCCAGGAATCATCCCAGGAGCCAGCGCAGCCACATCTCGCTGTCTGGTGCATACTTCCTACTTTCTTTTTCCTTTTTTTTTGGAAGAATGTCGTGGCATCACAGATCATAGCAACCTCAAACTCTTGGGCTTAAGAGATTCTCTTGCCTCAGCCTCCCAAGTAGCTGGGACTACAGGTGCCCGCCACAACCTCCAGCTACTATTTGTTGCAGTTGTCACTGTTGTTTAGCTGGCCTGGACTGAGTTTGAACCCGCCCGCCTCGGGGTATGTGGCTGGCGCCGTAACCACTGTGCTACGGGCACTGAGCCCATACTTCCTACTTTCTCCACCCACTCTTCCCTTACTGCCGAGGCCCCAAGAACCAGCCCTTCTCAACCAGTTGACCCCAGGTTCCCTCTAAGGCAGCGGTTCTCAACCTGTGGGTCTCGACCCCTTTGGACTGTATTAAAGGGTTCCAGCATTAAGAAGGTTGAGCACCACTGCGAGTCTAAG
>CAUYRH010136545.1:0-18494 GCA_963574655.1 Perodicticus potto | reverse complement strand
TTTTTCCTCTCTACTCTGTCCCCCACCCTCTTTCTCTCTCTTTCTCTCTCTCTCTCTTCTCTCCTCCCAGCAGCCCCCGCCAACAAAGAACTTCCATAGGAAAAAAAAAATAATAATAATAATAATATTTTATGTTTATATGTATTTTCTAGTTTTCCTACAACAAATATATAAAACATACAATGTTAACAAAGGTTATTTATAGATAGTTTAACATTTTCCATTTATTGGTATTCTCAAATTTTCCTATAAATATGAAAATATAGTAAAGATTTTAAAATATTACTGAACATTTAATGACATGATGTGTTAATGAGTACAAAGAGCAGGTATGAAATCAATATGTATATATAGCACAACCCTTTTTTTTGAGACAGATTCTTACTCTGTTGCCCTAGCTGCAGTGTTGTGGCATCACAGCTCACAGCAACCTCAAACTCCTGGGCTCAAGCACTCCTTCTGCCTCAGCTCCCAAGTGGCTGGGACTACAGGCATCCACCACAATGCCCAGCTAGATTTTCTATTTTTTAGTAGAGATGGGGTCTCATTCTTGCTCATGCTAGTAGTACAATCTCTTTTCAAAAAAAAGTATGTACAAAGAGAGGGAGAGAGTGAGAGGACATACATAAAAGTACTATGACTGTTTGGATTAGGGCAGCAGCTCCTTTTTTGCTTATATACACTTTCCAAAAACTCACTACTTTTGTGAAGGGAAATTTACTATTAAAATATCATTAAACGTGTTTTGGCTCGGTGCCTGTCGCTCAGAGGCTAGGGCACCAGTCACATACACCGGAGCTGGTGGGTTCGAATCCAGCCTAGGCCAACTACAACCAAAAGAAAAAAAAAGGCCAGGCATTGTGGGCACCTATAGTCTCAGCTACTCGGGAGGCTGAAGCAAGAGAATTGCTTACGCCCAAGAGTTTAAGGTTGCTGTGAGCTGTGACACTACGGCACTCTACCAAGGGCAACATAATCAGAACTATTTTTTTGTTGCAGTTGTCATTGTTGTTTAGCTGGCCCGGGCTGGGTTCGAACCTGCCAACCTGGGTGTATGTGGCCGGCACCATAACCACTGTTCTATGGGCGCCAAGCCTTTTTTTTTCTTTTTTTTCTTTGAGGCAGAGTGTCACTTTGTAACCCTCAGTAGAGTGCCATAGGGTCATCATAGCTCAGAGCAACCTCAAACTCTTGGGCTTAAGCAATTCTCTTGCCTCAGCCTCCCAAGTAGCTGGGACTACAGGCATCCACCCACCACAACGCCTGGCTATTATTAGAGACAAGGTCTGGCTCTGGCTCAGGGTGGTCTCAAACTGGTAAGCTCAAGGCCTCCCAGGGTGCTAGGATTATACGCACACGAGCCACTGCACCCGGCCTTGACAGAAAACTTTTCATCTAAATGGTGGTTCAGGGACAGGCACAGTAGCTCACACCTGTAATCCCAATACTCTGGGAGGCCAAGGCAGGTAGACTGCCTAAGCTCAGGAGTTCAAGACCAACCTGAGCCAGAACGAGATCCCATCTCTAAAAAAAAAATAATAATAATAATAGCCAGGCATTGTGGCAGGTGCCTGTAGTCCCAGCTACTCAGGAGGCTAAGGCAAGAGGATGCTCGAGCCCCGGAGACTGAGGTTACTATGAGTTATGATGTCCTGACACTCTAAAAAGGACAACAAAGTGAAACTGTCTCAAAAAAAGAATAAAATGTCTCAGTACCTATAGCTCAGTGGCTAGGGCACCAGCCACATACACTGGAGCTGGTGGGTTTGAATCCAGCCTGGGCCTGCCAAACAATGACAATGGCAACTACAACCAAAAAAAAAATAGCCAGGCGTTGTGGCAGGCACCTGTAGTCCCAGCTAGTTGGGAGGCTGAGGCAAGAGAATCACTTAAGCCCAAGCGTATGAGGTTGCTGTGAGCTGTGACGCCACAGCATTCTATCCAGGGCAACAGCTTGAGACTCTGTCTCAAAAAAAAAAGAAAAGGGCGGCACCTGTGGCTCAGTGAATAGGGCGCAGGCCCCATATGCTGGAGGGGGCAGGTTTAAACACAGCCCCGGCCAAAAAATGCAAAAAAAAAAAAAAGGTTTAAATAAAAAAAGAAAAGAAAAAGAAAAAATGGTGGTTCATATATATCCTTAAATAAAATATCTGAAAACTACAGATTATGGGAAAAAACAGAAGTTGGCAGACTTGAACTGTAGTCCTAGATCTCAAACAATTAGATATGCAAGTCACTTTTCCTCTTCAGGACACAATTTCTCACCTGCTAAACACCTAATACATACACATAAACATTCATGTCATTTGCACTTATGCACATGCACACACACACTCACCTAATCTATTCTTCTCTACAGTTATTTTCATCTAAATTTTACAGACATGAAAAAGCACACAGGTTTCTTCTTTCTCACATGACATCAGGTATCACAACCCAGGTATGGTTAAAGCGGTTACCTCCTTGGTTCAGAAACCACACTACTTTTGTTGTTGTTGTTGTTGTTGCAGTGTGGCCAGGGCTGGGTTTGAACCTGCCACCCTCCATATATGGGGCTGGTGCTCTACTAACTGAGCTATAGGCGCTGCCCCACACTACTTTTTATATTCCATAAACTCCTTTACAGAGTGTTCGACCTGATGGACTTGGCTTTTAAATAAACTGATTTTGAATAGAAGAGGAGATGAAATGGTAACAAAACACAACCACTAGGAATCCTCATTCTTTTTCTCAGAAATGCCAAAGAAATAATACACTGACCTTTATAGAACAAATGGTTTTGGAAAGAAACGCTAGTTCCTATTTCAAGGTCACCTGTCCAAATCTTCGTTAAGAATGATGCAAGTGGCTGGGCACAGTGGCTCACATCTGTAATCCCAGCACTCTGGGAGGCTAAGGCAAGCAGATTGCCTGAGATCAGGAGTCAAGACCAGCCTGAGCAAGAACAAGACCCTGTCTCTACTAAAAATAGAAAAAGTAGCAGATGTGGTGGCAGGTGCCTATAGTACCAGCTACTCAGGAAGCTGAGGCAAGAGGACTGCCTAAGTCCAAGACTAAGACTGCTGTAAGACATGGATGATGCCACGGCACTCTACCCAGGGTGACAGGGTGAGACTTTGTCTCAAAAATAATAATAGGGCGGCGCCTGTGGCTCATCAAGTAGGGCGCCGGCCCCATATACCAAAGGTGGTGGGTTCAAACCTGGCCTCGGCCTAAATGCAAAACAGAAAAATAGCTGGGCATTGTGGCGAACGCCTATAGTCCCGGCTACTCTAGAGGCTGAGGCACGAGAATCGCCTAAACCCCAAGAGCTGGAGGTTGCTGTGAGCTGTGTGATGCCACGGCACTCTACTGAGGGCGATAAAGTGAGACTCTGTCTCTACAAAAATAAAAAATAAAATAATAATAATAATAACAATAGTAATAATGATTTAAAAAAAGAAAAATAAGAATGACCCAGGAATGCCATTACTGTCCTAAGTCTCAGGAATCAAAACTCGTTGATAGGATGGGGATAGACCAGTTTATTCTGCATCTTCCTCTACCACCTGTCATTGAGTACACACTACGTCTTATACAAAGAAGCCCTAATGCCCATTAATATTAGGATTAAAAATCTGTGACGCAGAAACAATTGAAGAGCAGGCTCAGAATAAGAATGCTATCAGTAGGAAAATCTAGAATTTTTTACCAAACAGGATAAAATAAACCAGTTTGTGAGGGTCATCAGCCTATCTACTCAATGGTTTTGTTTTTTTTTTTTGTAGAGACAATCTCACTCTATGGTCCTCCATAGAGTGCCACGGCGTCACACAGCTCACAGCAATCTCCAGCTCTTGGGCTTAGGCGATTCTGTTGCCTCAGCCTCCTGAGTAGCTGGGACTACAGGCGCCCACCACAACGCCCAGCTATTTTTTTGTTTTGCAGGTTCAGCCAGGGCCAGGTTTGAACCCGCCACCCTCACTATATGGGGCCGGCGCCCTACTCGTTGAGCCACTGGCGCCGCCCTACTCAATGGTTTTGAGACAGAAGTCAGGCACGGTGCTGCACACCGTAGGCCCAACCATGTGGGAGGCTGAGGTGGGATCACTTGAGCCCAGAAGTTTGAGACCAGACTGGGTGACACAGCGAGAACCTCTCATTTGAAAAAAAGAAAAAAAAAATGTTGAGATAGCCTGATGGAAGGACAACCTACCTGATTAAAAGTGGGAGGGGGAGGAGGGCCAGGTGGGGGTGGAGGGGGAGGAGGAATTGGCATCCTTGTCCTGTTCCCAGTTGGCACTGCTCTCTCTCCGTCCTTATTTGCAGCTTTACGTCACTCATATACCTGCAAACAATAACAGGAATTCCTAAGAACAACTTTACCATTACAGACAACAAGTATCCAGGAGAACTAGAGGACTGGGTATGGCAACTGATAGACACTGAACACTTCATCTTCTAGTTCCACTGTGGTACAGTCTAGGGCTTTGTAAACTTTATCTGTAAAAGGCTAAATTATAAATATTATATTTTAAGCTTAGTAGGTAACATACAGTTTCTGGTACAGATTTTTCTTTATATGTTTTGACAACCTTTTTTTGGCTTAATGAATAAACTTTACTTTTTAGAGAAATTTTAGGTTCATAGCAAATCTGAGAGGAAATTAAAGAAAGTTCCCATATGCCCTCATCCACACACATACATAATATCCCCTCCAAAGTGTTACATTTGTTACAATTGATAAATCTACAGTGAAACATCATTATCACCCAAGTCCATAGTTCACATTAGTTTACTCTTGCTCTTGATGGTATATATTCTATGAGTTTTGACAAATAGTATAACAACATGTATCCACTATTATGGAATCATACAGAGTATTTTCATTGCCCTAAAAATACTGTGCTGGCCTATTCATCCTTCCTCCCCTCAAACCCTAGGCAACCACTGATCTTTTTACTGTCTCCACAGTTTTCTTTTCCCAGAATGTCATATACAGTAAAACCTCCATTAGTTGACCACCCCAGGGACTATTACAAACTGATTAACATATGGAAGTGGTCAACATAAGGAACTAAGCCTACTCTACTGATACATAAATGTGGTGCTTGTCTGCTCTATGAAGATTGGGTCAACTTAAGGAGGTGGTCATTGTAGGGAGGTGGTAAACCTATGGAGGTTCTACTATCATGAATCCTGCACTACATAGTACTTTCAGAGTTGTTTATTTCACTTAATAATATGCATTTAAATTTCCTCAATGTCTTTTCATGGCTGGAGAGTTCATTTCTTTTTAGCACTAAATAATAGTCCATTCTCGAGATATTTCATGTTCTGTTTACTTCATTCACCTACTGAAGGGTATCTTGGTTGCTTCAAAGTTTGCAACTCATTCTGGATCATATAGTAAGTTTAGCTCCGTAAAAAATTGCCAAACTTCTTCACAAGTGACTATCATTTTGCATTCCCATCAGCAATGAACAAGAGCTCCTTTTGCTCCACATCCTTGTCAGCATTTATTGTTGTCAGTTTTTAAATTTTGGCCATTCTAATAGGTGTATATTGGCATCTCATAGTTGTTTTAATTTGCAATTTTTTTTTTGAGACAGAGTCTCACTATGTTATTCTTAGTAGAGTGTCATGGTGTCACAGCTCACAGCAACCTCAAGTGCTGGAACTACAGGTGCCCACCACAATGCCCAGCTATTTTTTTGTTGTTGCAGTTGTCACTGTTGTTCAACTAGTCCCGGCCAGTTTCGAACCCGCCAGCCTCGATGTACGTGGCTGGTACTGTAACCACTGTGCTACGGGCGCAAAGCCTTAATTTATAATTTTCTAATGACATTTTTCTTTTTTTGAGACAGTTTCTCACCCTGGATAGAGTACCATGGCATCATCATAGCTCATAGCAACCTTAAACTCTTGACCTCAAGTGATCCTCCTGCCTCAGCCTCCCGAATAGCTGGGACTACAGGTACCTATCACAACACCCAGCTGGTTTTTCTATTTTAGTAGAGATGGTGCCTCACTCTTGCTCAGGCGGGTCTGGAACTCCTGAGCTCGAGCAATCCACTTGCCTTGGCCTCCCAGAGTGCTAGAATTATAGGCATTAGCTACCACGCCCAGTCTTTTTTTTTTTTTTTCTGTTGCCTGGGCTAGAGTGTAGTAGCATCATCATAGCTCATTGCAACCTCATACTCCTGGGCTCAAGTAATCCTCTGCCACAAGTAGCCAGGATATAGGCGCGTGCCACCACACTCAGCTACTTTGTAAAACTATATTTTGTAGAGAGTCTTGTTCTAGAGTCCAAGCTGGTCTTGAATTCTTGGCCTCAAGAGATACCTCAGCCTCCCAGAGTGCTAGGATTATAGGTATGAGCTATCATGCCCAGCCTGTTTACTTGATATCTGTGTTATCTTCTTTGGTGAAGTGTCTGTCTAGGTCTTAAGACATATATTTATAATTGGGTTGCTCTTACTATTTTGTTGACTTTTAAGAGCTCTTTGTATTATATATTTTAGGTAACAGTCTCACCAAATATGTCTTCTGCCAAGTATTTTCTCCCAGTCTATGACTTGTCTTCTCATTTTCTTGATTTTTACAATCTTGTAAAAGTATAAAAACATTCTGAGTTTGTGAGCCATAAGACAACAGGCTATGGATCAGATCTGACTCATGGACCATCGTTTATTGATACCTGGTACAGTCACATCCCCGGAATCTCATCAGAACATAAACACCAAGTCAGAAGTTGGTCATTAATCAGGTCACTAAACACTTAACATTCAGGCTCGGCACCTATGGCTCAAGTGGCTAAGGCGCCAGCCAGATACACCTGACCTGGAGGTTCGAATCCAGACCGGGCACACCAAACAACAATGACGGCTGCAACCAAAAAGTAGCTGGGCATTGTGGCTGGCGCCTGTAGTCCCAGCTACTTGGGAGGCGGAGGCATGAGAATCACTGGAGCCCAGGAGTTGGAGGTTGCTATAAGCTGTGATGCGATGGCACTCTATCCAGGGCAACAGCTTGAGGCTCTATCTCAGGAAAAAAAAAAAAAAATGTGTGTGTGTGTACATATATATATATACATACACACACACACACATATAAAACAAAACACTTAACATTCAAAAACTATACAGCTGGGCGGTGCCTGTGGCTCAGTCAGTAAGGCGCCGGCCCCATATACCAAAGGTGGCAGGTTCAAACCCAGCCCTGGCCAAACTGCAACAAAAAAATAGCCAGCTGTGTTCAGGCATGCGCCTGTGGTCCCAGCTATTTGGGAGGCTGAGGCAAGAGAATCACTTAAGCCCAGAAGTTGGAGGTTGCTGTGAGCTGTGGGACGCCATGGCACTCTACCGAGGGCAATAAAGTGAGACTGTCTCTACAGAAAAAAAAAAAAGAAAAAAAAAGAAAAAAAAAAAACTATACAGTTCTTGTAGTCCCAGCTACTCAGGAGGCTGAGGCAAGGGAATCGCCTAAGCCCAGGAGTTGGAGGTTGCTGTGAGCTGTGTGATGCCACGGCACTCTACCAAGGGCCATAAAGTGAGACTCTGTCTCTATAAAAAAAAAAAAACAAACTATACAGCTCTCTCTCATTTTACAGAGGAGATCAAAACCAGGGAACTGACTTATTGAAGATATTAAAGGAGGGGACAAAGATAAGACTAGAACTCAGGAAAACTAAATACCCCCCAAAAAAGTGTCCCAAGGACATTTTTTTTTTTTTTGCAGTTTTGGCTGGGGCTGGGTTTGAACCCTCCACCTCCGCATATGGGGCCAGTGCCCTACTCTTTTGAGTCACAGGCGCCACCCCGGAAATCTCATTTTTTTGCCTCCCCCAAATGTAAGCCAAAAATAACACTGCCACATCAGAACTTACAGAAGACAAAAAAGGTTCAAGATAGTATAACCAACTCTCCAGTCAATCCATGGAAGAACTGCTTCTAGGCAAAACGATTTATGAGATTAGAGCATGGTAAAATCCACAGGTAGCCTTAGCACAGATAGGAGCCACATATACCAAGCCAAGACTAAAAATCAAACCAACGTTGCAACCCACAGGGAAGGCCTGGTTCTGAAGTCCTTAAGGGTGACTAAAACTCCTCTGAGAATAATGGAGTTGAGTAACTTAAATAGTTTTTTCCTCTTAATTTCCTGGGAATGATGAAAGGACAGGAAAAATATTCTAAAGGTTCTATCAAACCAAGAACCTTTACAGAAGAGTAGAATTTGATCAGAAACATGACTGCTAATGTCTTCAAAATCCCAGCTTCTGCCACTATAAGCTGGCTGCCCAACAAAGCCACCTGTTACAACCACAAAGAACTGGACAATACTTTGTCTAGCTAGTTTCCATGGGGAATGGTGTCTAAACTCACTTCAAGAAACAAGCAGTTGGGCGGCGCCTGTGGCTCATCGAGTAGGGTGCCAGCCCCATATACCGAAGGTGGCGGGTTCAAACCCGGGGCCTCGGCCGAACTGCAACAAACAGAAACATAGACGGACGTTGTGGCAGGCGCCTATAGTCCCAGCTACTCGGGAAGCTGAGGCAAGAGAATCACCTAAGCCCAGGAGTTGGAGGTTGCTGTGAGCTGTGTGACGGTCATGGTACTCTACTGAGGGCGATAGGTGAGACTCTGTCTCTACAAAAAAAAATAATAATAATAAATGAACCAAAACAATTCATGAAGTTTTATGACAAAAAGACAAATTTCATCAAATCATAGTAGAACCTCTGTAAGTTGACCCCCCAAGGTACTGTAACAAACAACATACAGAAGTGGTCAACATAAGGAATTAGGCCTACTGTACTGATATGTGCATGTGCTACATGTCAGTCTATGAAAATTAGGTTAATTTAAGGAGATGGTCAACGTAGGAAGGTGGACAACTATGTTTACTCAAAGTACAAATTCGGGATTTCTGGCTCGGCGCCTGTGACTCAAGCGGCTAAGGGGCCAGCCACATACACCTGAGCTGAGGGGTTCGAATCCAACCCAGGCCCACCAGACAATGACAGCTGCAACCAAAAATTGGCTGGGCGTTGTGGCGGGCACCTGTATTCCCACCTACTTGGGAGGCAGAGGCAGGAGACTTGCTGGAGCCCAGGAGTTGGAGGTTGCTATGAGCTGTGATGCGACGGCACTCTACCCAGGGCAACAGCTTGAGGCTCTGTCTCAAAAAAAAAAAAAAAAAATTCAGGATTTCTGTCTACTGCAATAGTGAGAATCTAAATTTTTTTTTATTTTTTATTTTTTGAGACAGAGCCTCAAGCTGTTGCCCTGGTAGAGTGCCGTGGCATCACAGCTCATAGCAACCTCTAACCCCTGAGCTCAAGCGATTCTCCTGCCTCCGCCTCCCAGGTAGCTGGGACTACAGGCGCCTGCCACAACGCCCAGCTATTTTTTGGCTGCAGCCGTCAGTGTTGTTTGACAGGCCTGGGCTGAATTCGAACCTCCCAGCTCAAATGTATGTGGCTGGCACCTTAGCCGCTTGAGCCACAGGTGCGGAGCCAGAATCTAATATTCTTGAGGTTAAAACTAAGATTAAACTGGCTCAGTGCCTATAGCACAGTGGTTACGGCACCAGCCACATAAACCAAGGGTGGAGGGTTCAAACCCAGCCCAGGCCAGTTAAACAAATGCAACAAAAAAATAGCCGGGCATTGTGGCGGGCACCTGTTGTCCCAGCTCCATGGGAGGCTGAGGCAAGAGAATCACTTAAGCCCAAGTGTTTGAGGTTGCTATAAGCTGTGATGCCACAGCACTCTACCAAGGGTGACATAGTAAGACTGTCTCATAAAAAACAAAAACAAAAACCTAAGATCAAACTTACAAAGGAAAAAAAAAAAAGGTTCCCTACAGAATTTTAACGATTACCTTTCTGATCTATTAAATTAGAACTATAAATCTCACTATCAGTGCTCTTCAGAGTCCTTGATTTTCCAAAATATTTTGAGGTTACCTCTAGTTTAGCAACACAGTCATTCTCATTCCTTTCTTAAGCCTTTTCATCTTAAAAACTATAAGCCTGGCTCGGCACCTGTACCTCAAGCGGCTAAGGCGCCAGCTACATACACCTGAGCTGGCGGATTCAAATCCAGCCTGGGCCCACCAAAACAATGACAGCTGAAACCAAAAAATAACTGGGTGTTGTGGGGGGCACCTGTAGTCCCAGCTACTTGGGAGGCAGAGGCAAGAGAATCGCTTAAGCCCAGGAGTTGGAGATTGCTGTGAGCTGTATGATGCCATGGCACGCTACTCAGGGAGACAGCTTGAGGCTCTGTCTCAAAAAAAAAAAAAAAAAACCATGAGACTGCAGGTGGTACCTGTGGCTCAATGGGTAGGGCGCCGGCCCCATTAGCTGAGAGTGGCGGGTTCAAACCCAGCCATGGCCAAATTGCAACAAAAAATAGCCAGGAGTCGTGGCGGGCACCTATAGTCCCACCTGCTCAGGAGGTTGAAGATAATCGCCTAAGCCCAGGAGTTGGAGGTTGCTGTGAGCTGTGACGTTACAGCACTCTGCTGAGGGTGATAAAGTGAGATGCTGTCTCTTTAAAAAAAAAAAAAAAAAGAAAAGAAACCCATAAGACTGCCTGGGTGCAGTGGCTCACTAAGGCAGTTGGATTGCCTGAGCTCACAGGTTTGAGAGTTGCCTCAGCCAGAGCAAGACCTCGTCTCTGAAAAAACATAGCTGGGCATTGTAGTGGGCACCTATAGTCCCAGCTACTCGGGAGGCTGAGGCAAGAGAATCACTTGAGCGCAAGAGTTTGAGGTTGCTGTGATCTATGACGCCATAGCACTCTACAAAGGGTGAGAAAGTGAGACTCTGTCTCCAGGAAAAAAAATAGTGCTTCCTGGGCAGTGCCCATAGCTCAGTGGTTCGAACCTGGCCCAGGCCAGCTAAACAACAACTGCAACAACAGTTAACAAAAAAATAGCCAGGGCTCAGCACCGGTAGTACAGTGGTTATGGCACCAGCCACATACAACAAGGCTGGCAGGTTCAAGCCTGGCCTGGGCTGGGCCGGCTAAACAACAATAACAACTACAACAAAAAATAGCCAGGCATTGTGGCAGGCACCTGTAGTCCCAGCTACTTGGGAGGCTGAGGCAAAAGAATCACTTATGCCTAAGAGTTTGAGGTTGCTGTGAGCTGTGACACCACAGCACTCTACCTAGGGCAACATAGTTGAGACTCTGTCTCAAAAAAAAAAAAAAAAAAGTTCCTCAAAGGACAAAGAAACCCTATTTTTCTATTCAATTTGTTGATGTTTCCCTCCAAATATTCCTGTATTTTTTTGACCAAGGCCGGGTTTCAACCTGCCACCCTCGGAATATGGGAACAGTGCCCTACTCACTGAGCCAGAGGCGCCACCCCAAATATTCCTGTTTTGTTTTGGTTTTCTTGCAGTTTTTTTGGCCCAGGCTGGGTTTGAACCCGCCACCTCCGGCATATGGAACTGGGGCCCCACTCCTTTGAGCCACAGGCACTGCCCAATATTCCTGTATTTTAAGAGACTTCCTTAGTACAAAGACACAAACTAATGCCTTTTATACTGATAAATGAAGAACCCAATTTAATTGCATTTCTCCTCATACACTTAAAATTATCTAAGAGGTACACTAGTTATCATTACAATCTAGGGCAGTTATTTTATTCAAATGGCATTTGGCTGTTTTAAAAAGTAGGTTTCAACTGAAAATTACTTTTTTTTATTTTTTGGAGTCTTTGGCCCAGGCTGGGTTTGAACCTGACACCTCTGATATATGGGGCCAGCGCCCTACTCCTTTGAGCCACAATAAATCAAGAAAAATTCTAAATCTCAACGCCATGTTCTGGTTTCAATGCCTCATGTAAGAACACTTTGCTTTGGGCTCGGCACCTGTGGCTCAACGGGCTAAGGCGCCAGCCACGTCTGAGCTGGCGGGTTCAAATCCAGCCCGGCCCGCCAAACAACCATGACGGCTGCAACCAAAAAATGGCCGGGCGTTGTGGCGGGCACCTGTAGTCCCAGCTACTTGGGAGGCGGAGGTAGGAGACTCGCTTGAGCCCAGGAGTTGGAGGTTGCTGTGAGCTGTGATGCCACAGCACTCTACCCAGGGTGACAGGCTTGAGGCTCTGTCTCAAAAAAAAAAAGAACACTTTGCTTTGATCTCCATTTTGATTACAGAAAAAAAAATTACAGTCTTTTTATCAAAATACCCAACAAAAAGGAAAAAAGTTGACCTTAAGAAACAGACTCTGCTCACCTCAAAGCACTCTATAATGTCTTATTTGACAATGCGAATGTTACTTTCTTGGCATTATTGTTACTAATATTGCTTAATATTTCAATGCACTAATCGTCTGTTTTCTTTTCTGAATGTATTTATCTTTGTTCATTCTTT
Source organism: Perodicticus potto (assembly GCA_963574655.1). NCBI lineage: Eukaryota > Metazoa > Chordata > Mammalia > Primates > Lorisidae > Perodicticus > Perodicticus potto. The sequence goes on along the minus strand of CAUYRH010136545.1, from coordinate 6,118 downwards.
ACGTTGTTTTTGTTTCTAGTCCTTATCTTAAAAATTGTTATTGTTATTAAATTTTAAACCTTTTGGGCAACGCCTGTGGCTCAAAGGAGTAGGGCACTGGCCCCATATGCCGGAGGTGCTAGGTTCAAACCCAGCCCTGGCCAAAAACTGCAAAAAAAAAAAAAAAAATTTTAGGTTCAGCACCTGTGACTTAAGCAGCTAAGGCGCCAGCCACATACACCTGAGCTGGCGGGTTCAAATCCAGCCCAGGCCCGCCAAACAATAATGACGGTTGCAACCAAAAAAAAATAGCCGGGCGTTGTGGCAGGTGCCTGTAGTCCCAGCTACTTGGGAGGTGGAATCAAGAGAATTGCTTGAGCCCAGGAGTTGGAAGTTGCTATGAGCTATGATACCACAGCACTCTACCCAGGGCGACAGCTTGAGGCTCTGTCTCAAAAATAAAAAAAAATTTTTTTTAAGCCTTTTAAATTCTGTGAAGGCAAAAGTGGAAACCTAATTAACACATGTATATGTAAAAATAAAAAATAAAAAATAAATAAAAAACAGACTGCCAGTTCAGCGCCCGTAAGCACAGTGGTTTCGGTGCCAGCCACATGCACTGAGGCTGGTGGGTTCGAGCCCGACCTAGGCCAGCTAAACGACGACAACAACAAAATAGCTGGGCATTGTGGTGGGTACCTGTAGTCCCAGCTACTTGGGAGGCTGAGGCAAAAGAATCTCTTAAGCCCAAGAGTTTAAGGTTGCTATAAGCTGTGAGGCCACAGCACTCTACCGAGTCTTACATAGTAAGACTCTGTCTCAAAAAAAAAAAAATTAAATTGAATTTAAAAAACCAAACTACCTCCTTCACTCCAGAAGTCTCTAGATCCCGAGTCCCACCATGGAAGAATTGGATTGATGAACAGGAACTTGAGATGTCAAAAAGAAAATCACCTTTTCTTTCTTATATACACATTCAATTATTTAATATCTTACTAAAGCTTTTCTCAATACAAAGAAATGATCCCCTCTGAAAGATCACAACAGCTTTGCCTACTCTGTCTCCAGATAACCTAGAGAAGACAGCTGTGTCTTCAAGAGGAAAAGGTGCCACTCTCCCCAATGGAATTCCTCTGATCCCATAGTTCAAGTCATCCCTAACAGTATCAGAGATGGAACATTAATGTTTGGCAGAAAGAGAAAGACAGCTGCTCTAGGACAAAGAAAGGCATTTAACAGAGAACAGAGTTTTTGTTCAGTTATTTTAATCTCAGTCAGAAGGGAACTACAGCCTTGCCTAACATGGCTTCAATAACTCAGTTAGGTGGGATGGTAAGGTTTTAAGCACAGACATTAAAAACATACTGATGGCCGGTCTCAAATTCTTAGGCTTAAGCGATCTACCCACCTCAGCCTCCTGAGTATTTGGGACTACAGTCACCTGCCACTATGCCCAGTTTGTTCTGTTTTTTAAAAATGTTTATTCTGGCTCAGCGCCCGTAGCACAGTAGTAACAGTGCTGGCCACATGCACTGAGACTGGCAGGTTCGAAACGGGCCCAGGCCAGCTGGTCAACAATGAAAACTGCAACAAAAAAATAGCCAGGCATTGTGCCGGGTGCTTGTAGTCCTAGCTACTTGGGATGCTGAGGCAAGAGAATTACTTAAGTCCAAGAGTTTGAGGTTGCTGTGAGCTATGATGCCATAGCACTCTACCAAGGGCAACATAGTGAGACTCTGTCTCAAAAAAAAAAAAAAGAAAAAAGTTTATTTTTAGGCCAACCACAGTGTCCCATGCCTCTGTAACCCTAGCACTCTGTGAGGCTGAAGCAGGTGGACTACTTGAACTCAAGAGTTTAAGACCAGGGGCAGCGCCTGTGGCTCAAAGGAGTGAGGCACTGGCCCCATGTGCCGGAGGTGGCAGATTCAAACCCAGCCTCAGCCAAAAACTGCAAAAAAATGAAAAATAAAAAAATAAAAAAAGAGTTCAAGACCAGCATGAGCAGGGCGAGACCCCGTCTCTACTAAAAATAGAGAAATTAGCTTGTCATGGGCCTAGAGTCCCAGCTACTTAGGAGGATGAAGCAAGAGGATTACTTCAGCCCAGGAGTCTGAGGTTGCTGGGTACTAGGCTGAAGCCATGCATTCAAGCCTGGGCAATAGCATGAGACTCTGTCTCCAAAATAATAATAATAATTTTACTTCTAATTATTATGGGTACATAAGAGCTGTATATATTTACATGGTTTAGGTGATATTCTAATAAAGGCATACACTGCGTAATAAAACAGCATAATTGGGGTATCCATTATCTCAAGCACTTATCATCTGTTAGGAACACTCTAATTCCATTCTGTTGACTATAGTTACTTTGTTGTGCTATCAGACATTGTTCATTCTTTCTAAGTATATTTTTATACCCATTAACCACTTTACGCCCCTCTCTCCACTACCCTTCCCAGCCTTGGGTAACCTCCACTCTTTATCCTCATGAGAACAAATTGTTTTTTTTGAGACAGTCTATGTCACTCTTAGTAGAGTGTCGTGGTGTCATAGCTCACAGCAACCTCAAACTCTTGAACTTAAGCGATTCTCTTGCCTCAGCCTCCCAAGCAGCTGGGACAATAGGCACCCACCACAACACCCGGCTATTTTTTTTTTTTTTGAGACAGAGCCTCAAGCTGTCACCCTGGATAGAGTGCCCTGGCATCACAGCTCACAGCAACCTCCAATTCCTGGGTTCAAGCAAGTGTCCTGCCTCTGCCTCCCAAGTAGCTGGGACTACAGGCGTCCACCACAATGCCCGGCCGTTTTTTGGTTGCACCCGTCATTGCTGTTTGGCGGGCCTGGGCTGGATTTGAACCCACCAGCTCAGGTGTATGTGGCTAGCGCCTTAGCCCATTGAGCCACAGGCGCCGAGCCACCCGGCTATTTTTTATTGTAGTTGTCATTGTTGTTTAGCTGGCCTGGGCCAAGTTTGAACCCACCACCTCAGTGTTTGTGGCTGGCACCGTAACTACTGTGCTACAGGTGCCAAGCCAAGAAGAAATGTTTTAATATTTAGCTCCCACATATGAATGAGAACATACAAGAGATTTGTTTTTATGTGTTTGACTGATTTCACTTAACATATGTTTTTTTTTTTTTTTGGAGACAGAGCCTCAAGCTATCACCCTGGACTGGATAGCGTGCCATAGCGTCACAGCAGCCTCCAACTCCTTGGCTTAAGCGATTCTCTTGCCTCAACCTCCCACATAGCTGGGACTACAGGCACCCATCACACACCCAGCTATTTTTTGGTTGTAGTTGTCATTGTTGTTTGGCAGGCCCAGGCTGGATTCGAACCCGCCAGCTCTGGTATATGTGGCTGGTGCCTTAGCCACTTGAGCTACAGGCGTTGAGCCAACATATGTTCTTTAGTTCCATCCATGTTGTTACAGACGACAAGATTTCATTCTTTTTTAAGACTGAATAATATTCTACTGTATTAGATGTATCAGATTTTCTTTATCCATTCATCTGTAGATAGACACTTAGGCTGATTACAAATCTTTGCTATTCTGAGTAGTGCTGCAATCAACAATAAACATGGAAGTAGAGTGTTCTTTTAGACAGGGTTGCAAGAAAGGGGCTTCCTTGAGACAGAGTCTCACTTTGTCACCCTTGGTAGAGGTCCATGGCATCATAGCTCACAGCAACCTCAAACTCTTGTGCTCAAGTGATCCTCTTGCCTCAGCCTCACACGTAGTTCGCCATAACTTCGTGGCTATATTTTTTAGAGATGGGATCTCGCTCTCAGTCAGGCTGATCTTGAACTCCTGAACTCAAGCAATCCACCTGCCTCGGTCTCCCAGAGTGCTAGGATTATATGTGTGAGCTGGGGGGGGAGGACGGGGGCGGGTCTGATTCTCCCAAGATTAGTCTCTCTGTGAACAGAGTTAAACATATGAATATCTAGGGAAAGAACATTTCAAAAAGAAATAACAGCGAGTGATAATCCTCAGACATGTAGACGTCTCTGGTGTGTTAAAGAACTAATAAGAACCAGAACAGAGTGAGAAGTTAGGAAATCTGAGGCCTTACAGGCTATCCTATAGTTCAAAAGTAATAAGTGTCCTTCTCCATCCAATTTGCCTATGATGTAATACCAAAAATGCCTAAAAAAACCCAATAGCTTCACACCCAAAATGAACCAGAAGTTCAATTAGTTATCTCATTAATCCCACAGGCATTACTTGATCTCTTGGCTTAAGCACAGCTAGACCCAAGTACTAAGTGGAAGCCTTCCAGGGTTAAAAGTCATCTGATAGTAATCAGCCTCCTTGTTCACCAGCCCTTCAACTTTGCTCCTAAAAAGCAGTACAGTATGAGGAGGCAAGAGTTCATCACCACAGTAGCACAGGGCATTCAGTAGAACTTCAAATTAAGAAAAGAGCCAGGAGCTGCTTCAAAGTTTTCACATGCCACCCCCAGGAGGGTGACAAACAACAAGAATCAAACAGGTTCCTCTAATTACGTGGAAACTGATGTCAACAAAGAATTAAGAACACACCTCCCTGTCTTTTAGAACAGACTACAGGAGAGAGTTTCCACTAACTAAAGCATTTCTGGTTTCTCTAAATTATAGGATGTCCCCAAAGGTTGCATTAAAAGGAAAATTAACAGACTCATTATTTATATTATATGACATTTTACGTATTTTAATTTTTTATATTTATATTTTGACATACAGAGAAATAATTTGTGAAATTTTGTAATGAATATTTTGTAAATAAAGGTACATTTAAAAAAAATAAAGGTACATTTAGCTACAATTTCCCATTTTGGTCCCTATGTACGTATGGTGATCTTTGGGACATCCTGTACAAGAAAACAGACTAGAAAAACTTTCATTTTCTACATATTTTACCACCACCACTCCAAAAAAAGGCTTTACATAGTTCAAAGCCCTCCTCTCTCAATGATGGTGCTACCTCCTTCTTGAAATTCAATTCAGTCAAAACTCCAGTGAAACAGATTTCTATCCTGTGTAGAGATGGAATTAATTAAAACTCCAAGGTAACAGCTGGGTGCCGTGGCTCATGCCTGTAATCCCAGTATTTTGGGAAGCAGAAAAACAGGAGATCTCTTGAGCCCAGGAGTTCAAGACCAGCCTGAGCAGCATACCAAGACTTAATCTCTACAAAAAAAATAAAAAAAATTAGCCAGGCCTGGTGGTACAGGCCTGCAGTCTCAGTTAGGAAACTGAGCCAGGAGGACCAACTAAGGTTGCAGTGACCTATAATGATGCCACTGCACTCTACCCTGGGCAAAAGAATCAGCCAATGTCTCCAAAAGAAAAAAAAAATCCAATGTTACTTTGAAAGGAAAAGAATTTTTCCAACTACAGAAATTTTTCAACGTAGATTTTCAACTATGCAGCATTATGTGACTGATCCAATAAATAACAAAAATAAATAAATCACTTATTGGAAGGCTGAGGGGAGAGAATCACTGCTGGAGGCAGAAGTTAGAAACCAGCCTGGGAAACACAGTGAGACCCCCATCTCTACAAAAATTATTTTAAAAATTAGCTGCATGTGGTAGCAGAAGCCTGTAGTCCCAGCCTCTCAGGAAGCTGAGGTGAAAGGCTCGCTTAAGCCCAGGAGTTCAAGGCTGGGACTAACCTATGAATGAGCCACTGCACTCTAGCCTGGGCTAGAGTGAGACATGTCTTAAACAAAATAAAAATTAGGCGGCACCTGTGGCTCAGTGGGTAGGGCACCAGCCACATACACCAAGGCTGTAGGGTTCGAACCCGGCCTGGGCCAGCTAAAACAACAATGACAACTGCAACAAAAAAAACAGCTGGGGCTCGGTGCCTGTGGCTCAACGGGCTAAGGCGCCAGCCATGTACACCAGAGCTGGCGGATTCGAAGCCAGCCCAGGCCCGCCAAACAACAATGACGGCTGCAACCAAAAAACGGCCGGGTGTTGCGGCGGGCGCCTGTAGTCCCAGCTACTTGGGAGGCAGAGGCAAGAGACTCGCTTGAGCCCAGGAATTGGAGGTTGCTGTGAGCTGTGATGTCACAGCACTCTATCCAGGGTGACAGCTTGAGACTCTGTCTCGAGAAAAAAAAAAAAAAAACAGCTGGGCATTG
>CAUYRH010136543.1:0-14581 GCA_963574655.1 Perodicticus potto | reverse complement strand
TATGGTGTCACCTGGAAAAGAAGCACTACAGCAAAATTCTCTCAGAAGCAAAGAAGTCGAGAGAAACTGTCATGTGCAAAGAGGAAAGTTATTTCCCAAAAGGCAAAATGTGATTTTTGTAAACTCTGTTTCCAAAAATCTTGTCTCAGAGGATTTGAGTCAATGTCTTATTTTATCTAAATTGGCTTTCACTTCTGTAACTATTATTAGACTTGCTGAGTTTTGCTTGTAAGTGTAGATCCTGCCGTTCCCACGTTTTGTCAAAAACAGAATCACCTGAAAATATTTCTGTGGTTGAGAAACGCAGTGAATTCAGCTGCTGTTTGAACATGAACACGTCTTTGACTCTGTCAGCTTTTTGTTCTGTCTTCCTGTTGCTTCTCACTCTTCTCACTAATTCTGAATACGGTTAAGGGAAAGAACAGCTAAATAAAAGGCGATTTTTGAGCCAAATAACACTACCTATGACTGACTACACACTGCATTAGTGACTTTGGACATTTTTATCATTGATAACATCTGTGCACACCAATGACTGCTACTAAGTAAGAAGACTCCATTTCATACTTGTATAGACTAAGTTCAACATATTGTTGTATTTAACACGCATGTTTACCAAAGATTTGAATGATCTCTCTTCCCTCTCTCTGTCTCGCTGTCTCTTTTGTTGAAGGAAAATGGAGAATGATAGTAAGTAAATAACAGCAATTTATTTTTTAAGATTTTGATTCTACATCTTAATGCCATATGTGTAGAATGAGTATGACTTGAAAATCAAATAGGACTCAGACTGGCAGGAATATCTGAAATAGTAGGATGGGACATGGTTTTAGGAGTGCCACAGAGAGAGAAAACCCAGATTGTTTGCCATGAAGAAAGACTAAATTGTTATTTTAAATTCCACTTTGTCTATAAATAATGTATGTGTGATTTAAATAATTAGCTTATGACCTTAGATTTCTGGTTCATTTTTTTTAGAATCATATACATCTTCTTAATTCCCCAGACGTGTGAGTCATCCTGTCTTGTGGAGAATGAAAGAGACATTTGGTAAATGAATGGGTTGATAAGTAGAATCCTAAGTCGCGAACCAGCACAGTACAGTTGGTGAAATAACACATCTACAGAGTAAATCTGCTTGTGGTTTTGAACAGAAAATATTAAAGCCTTTTAGTGACTCAGTTTTCTTCATACCAATTAGCAAAATGTAATCTAATTTTAATATTCTTAGATGATAGTTAAGGCTTGCGGTGATACAGCACAGATTTTATATCTCAGAGTTTATATTGTTTGGAGTAGGACTAGGCAGGATGGCAAAGCTATAAGTATCTGGATCTATATCTTATTTAATTTTTTTATTCCTAATATTGACACAGCTACTTATATATAAGGCCATAAAGAGAACCTTCTCATCATAAAAATCAGAAAAAAAAAAAGAGGACCTTCTATGATTCTGCAGCCATATGCACAGATGTAGTTACCATTATCAAGGTAACTCCCCAAGACAATGGTGGGGCAGAGTGTGTCTTTGGTACGCTTCTTTCCCCTAAATGCTGGGTAAAATGTTGTCTTTACTGCTGTCTGGGGTGCAGCAACATGTCTTGGAGGGTTTTCTGTGGCATTGCCAGAGATCTGCAAGCCGCAGTTTGATTTCCTTCACTTTTCTATGACATACACTAGATAGGAACATGGTTCAAATTTTCCGTGGCTGTTGCATAGAGGACCCAAGGGAAAGGCTAGTTTTATGTTGAAATATAAAAAAGAAGGATAAGGAACACAATGAATTGGTGACTGGACAGTCGACACCTTCAATATTTCAAATAGCCTGTTAGGGAAGAAAAGCACATGGGGAATTAAAACACGGATAATGTCAACTGCAGCAAGAAGAAAAATGTCCTCATTGATTATTGTAGAACTATTCAGTGACACAAATCAATATTACTCTAGGGCTTCCAGTTGCTTTTCTAAGTAATTTTACATAATGCAGGCACTTTGTAATAGTGTTTTGCAATGGGCTGTCTTTTTGAGGATTTTAAAAAATAAACAAGGTTTATTTTTTATTTTTAGTTGATAAACTGGTATGGCTTCCAGTGTGAATTTTCAGCTCAATAATTTGTATTTGGTGGGAAGAATTTGTTTACCTTGCCCTGGGACAAATACATATCTCACTGGGCTCTTATCTGTTTTCTCCTCATTATATAGCAAGCTTTTAGAGATCACTTCAAATGCCTAAAATATCTGAGTTGCACAGAAGTAATGCTTTTCTGTTATGACCCGCTTGGGATTTAGTGGCTTTTTAAGACTGAGGTCATCCTGCTCCCACCTTGCCATTATGCTACAGATGATTCAAAGGTAATTAGTACACAAATGTGGAGATGCTTCTAACATTGACTGGCTGTTGGCAAACTCAGTACATTTGAATTAAGCGGCATGTTATAATAAGCATTACTTCCTAAAGAAGAAGATATATTAACTTTCTAAAGTAGGAAATAGCTTACTATAAAGAAATAGGTTATCAAATATGATTCTTATAACTGTGACCTATGTTGCCATGACCAAGATATTACGGATACAATTAATAACTCAACCCTTAAAAATTATAATTATCTAAACATTATGAGCCAACTAAAAAAGAACAGGGTGGGTAAAAAAAATTTTTTTAAAGGTTGAGAAATACCTAGGGTCTACTCAGAAGCAGTCGCTGTGATAAGAATTTGAGTATTATGATTAATTTTAGAGATGCTTCTAGAAAAGACGAGTAGAGAAAGAAGAATGTGGGACAGGGAAGGAAAGGAAGCTGATAAAATATGCACTGACAAGTAAGTTATCCCCGCAGGCAACTGGAATAGAATCCCTTTGGGAAACTCTGGGAGAAAGTATAGAACACACCTCAGAGTACTCCCTATGGAGGTGCTGCTTCGAAGGGTGCTCATTCTCTGGCACCAAACCCAGGCCAGCCTTCCATAGTGAAAAGGAAAGGGAGGAAGGAAAGGAGGAAAGGAAGACAGAAGGGACGGAGGAAGAGAGAAAAGAAAGAAGGAAGGAAACAAAGGAAAAAGAAAGGAAGGAAAAAAGGAAGGGAGAGAGAGAGGAAGGAAAGAAGACTCTTTGGGCAGAATGTCCCATTTGTTTTCAGGAAGCTAAATTCACATACAGAAATGACTGCTGAGCTGGACGCGGGGGCTCACGCCTGTAATCCCAGCACTGTGGGCGGCTGAGGAGGGACAATTGCTTGAGCTCAGGAGTTTGAGACTCACTTGAGCTAGAGTGAGACCCCGAATCATGAGACTCTGGAAAAACCCAGCAGGGCATAGCTGCGAGCACCTGTAATCCCAACGGCTTCCAGAGGCTGAGGCAGCAGGATGCCCACAACCCACAACCCAAGTCTGAAATTGCAGTGAGCTATGACCCCATTGCACTCTGTTCAGGGACATAGGATGGGACTCTGTCTCAACAAAAAGCAAAGAAATGAAAATAAAAAATAAGCAAGGGAATAAAATTTTAAAAAGAAAAGAAATGACTGTTGAGAATATATGGGTGGGGCATTTAGAGCATTGGCTACACTAATGTGTATTAAAAGTTATAAAATGCTACTTGATAAAGGTGAAGGATTGAACACACCTAACTAAAACATCTACTAATATTAGAATACTAGAAATGGGGGGACATACATAGGAGTAGAAACTCTATGGGCCAACTAGAGAATGCCAAACTCAATGCAGTCCTGCAAACCAGCAAGAGTCACCTTCAGGGTAAGACCCTGATCTTCACGGTAGCACTCATATGGCCCGAAGCTGGTAGCTTGGACATCTCAGGACCTGCAGAAAATGGGGAGCAGGGGTAAAAGTGACAGCTGGAAAGCTCCTTAAGAAACTGTTAAATCTCTACCACTAGATAACGTTCTCTCCCTATGACCCTCATGTAAAACTGGGACCATATTCTTCAACTCTCTGTTTGAACAGCTTCCCTGTTCACTGTCACTTAGACCTTCATTCCTAAGGAAGGGTACCAGAGAGTCTCTTCTCTTAGGAATGTAATCAGCCCAAAAGAAACTCTTAAAGAAACATACTCTCAAACTCTTAAATATATTGACTCTTTAGCAAAGCTTAGAACCCCAAGCCCTGCCTGTTCTGCTCAGATATTGCAATCCTCATCCTAGTCAACCTTGTCTAAACATGAGCATGTAACCAAGGGTTAAAAGATATCTGAGGAAGTTTTCTAGCATGACAGGTAGGGGACTAAAATACACAGAAAAAAGCATCTTTCAACAAAAGCCTATTTGGCAGGGATGGGCGGGTTTCCCAATGATATCCTCAGAGTGTTAAAAAGAAAATTAAAAATATTACAACCCTATGAGAAAAGCAAAATATTAAATAATAGTCAGTTGAAAATGAACTCATAAATTAAAAACATAATGGCATACATTTAAACAATTTCAAAAGAGTTGAACAATAAATTTCCGAAATTATCCCAGAAAGCTATACCAGTTGACCAAGAGAGAGACAATTTCAAAATGTCCAATATCTGAATAAATCAAATTTTAGAAAGAGAGATCTCACAAGCACTTTAGCTCAGAATATTGCTCAAGTATTTGAGTAATACTCAAATGATAAATCCATCAACAATTATACCCACGTAATGAAGTCTCAATAAAATCTGACTGAACCCATGTTATTTCAAGAGATGTCTATGTAGAGGGCTGTCACTACTGGCACTTCTGATGCTATCTTGTTCTCTTTTTTTCATTTTAACATAACTGAACTTCTTGAGCACTTGCTATGCCCAAACAAGGAAGTAAACTAAGACTACATGTTTTTGTAGCAAAGAATTTGGACTGTCTATCTTTTGCCCTTGGCTTTTAGGAGATGGTTAATGTCCTCCATTATAGGAGTATCTTTATTTAAAGTACTATCAATAGCTAGCCACACCCATCAGTCTTAGGGTAGAGACTGCCATGTGATTTAGGGTGGGGACTTTGGGTCCCACAAGAAGGCAATGAATCCATAAATCAATTACACCCACGTCATGAAGTCTTAGCAAAATCTCTGGACAGCAAAGCTAATGAGAGCATCTCTGGTTGGCAGTATCCATGCATATTGTCACATACTGATGATGCTCAGAGGATAACATACTCCAGCTTCATGGGGAGAGGAGAATGGAAACTTCACATTTTGAAATGTTTTAGGCTCTAACCTATGTGTCTCTTCCTTTGGCTGATTTTAATCTATACCACTTTTTCTGTAATAAACTACAAGCATTAGAATAATATTTTTTTTAATGTTATGTTAAGGCATTTATTTTAAAATAATGGCTAGGTTTATTTATTTATTTATTTATTTTTATTTTTATTAAATCATAACTATGTACATAAATGATTTAATGGGGTACATTGTGCTGATTCAATATACAATGTGGAATGTTTACATCAAACTGTTTAACATAACCTTCACTTCACTTAGTTATTTATACTCTACTCTTAATAGTTCTGACATGTACCCTGTCATTGTGCACATTAAGTGAGGTCCAACTAAATACTGTCCCTCCTCCCAGCCTCCTTCCTTCTCTCCCCAATCCCTCCTTTCCCCACCTTCTTTTTGGACTAGAGTTGTGTTTTATCATTTGTATGAAAGTGTTGGTGATTATATGTTGGTGTCATAATAGTATTGAATACATTGGATACTGTTTCTTCCATTCTTGAGATACTTTACTAAGAAGAATATGTTCCAGCTCCATCCAGGTAAACATAAAAGATATAAAATCTCCATCTTTTTATGGCTGAATAGAATTCCATGGCATACATATACCACAATTTGTTAATCCATTCATGGGCGGATGGGCACTATGGCTGCTTCCAAGGAACTAAAAGTAGATCTGCCATTCAATCCTGCAATTCCTCTACTAGGTATATACTCAGATGATCAAAAATCATTTTACAACAAAGACATTTGCACCATAATGTTTACTGCAGCGCAATTCATAATTATCAAGTCATAGAAGAATAATAGCTTTTGGAGAGTTGAGCGCTTTGAGCAAATAATTGAGCCCATGGGTATTTTTTGTTGGTTTGGAGGAAAGTCTTAGAGACTATGCCCTCAAACTTGTAGATTGGCTAACTCTGGGTGTATGAGATCCAGAAAACAGAGAATTTATCCCAAGGGAACTACAGGAATATCCTAGATTGACAGAGAATAGAAGTGCCAAAGTGACAGCTACATAGTGTTCTATCTGTAGAAGAGAGAGTAGGAAAATGGAGTCATGCATGGAAAATGTCTGGGAGGGAAATGATGCGACTAAATTTGTGAGTATTAGAGAGAGAGGCTATGAAAATCTATGAAAAAACAAGGCAAATGTTAACTTCAGGAAAAAGAAAGAGTAAGAAGAGGACAATGTAATCACAGCACTCCATAAAATTCAGCTGAACATCATACGAACAAAATAGAATATAAACCCTGAACAGAGATTGAACTTGAAATTGTGGTATATTAAGAAGAGAAGAAAAGGAAACCAGTGGGATGAAAGTGTTTTAAAAATAAAATCTCAGATACCGTAATAAAATCAGTAACTACTAAAAAAAAAAAAAATCAGTAGCTAGTGCTTCAAACTGATGAAGGTGATGGACTAGAGTTGGAGAATTGAAGGTGATGGACTAGAGTTGGAGAATAGGAGCTGGAGGAACAGGAAGTACAGCTGTGTTGTTTAGTTTTGTTTAGTTACTGTCTAAGTTTTTAAATTATACGCATGTATTGCTTTGATCAATGAAAAGAAAATTTTAAAGTAGATGACATTTCCTGTATGAGATTGTAAAGAAAAAAATTAAACAAAGATATAATATTTAGGAGTTCTGTTTAATTTGCATGATTTAAATATGAAGAAGATTAATGTCTTTTGTTGTGAAGGAATTTAAATTAGAAATCCCTAAGGAAGTGTGGGGGCTGAATAAAAATTAGAATGTCTGTAAGGGTTACGAGCTTCAGAATTAGCTTTTGAAAGCCCATTCCTTCTACTCTAGAATAAGTTATTTAAGGTTTCTGTGTACATATTTAATCACTCAAAAACTAAAATAATCCAAGCATATAAGATTGCTGAAAATAGTGATTATTAAAATACTAGGCTAAAGCAAACTTTAATCAAACACTGAATACATTAGGTAAGAGCATGGGACTCTCACCCTCAACTGAGATTTCTTGGTCATGTCTTATAGAACTCTTGTCATTCTAAGCATCCAAATCTAATCAGTCTGTCTATAAGAATTGAGTTCCTCCTATACTCATCAGGAATTGGGCATGGCTCTGCATGTGCACAGAGCTGAAAAACATATGGATAAACCTGCTGTCCTGGTGCTTACAATCCAGAAGGAAAGAGAACGACATCAAACAAGTTAATAAATAGCTGAAACTGGTGATAAGTGCGGAGGAGAAAAAGGACAGGGTGCAGCAGGAGGAGGAGAATACATGGATGTATCTCTCACTGTGGACCCAAGCAAAGCCTCTCTGAATAATGAGATGTGAGGCACAGATAATCCTCAACCAGGTAACGTGTCAAGAAAAGCACACCAAGTCCTGAGAGCAGCTTGGGGAACTGTCCTGACATGTGCAGAGTCATACACGAGTGGGGGCCAGAAAAGGACCAGTGTCCCTGGGGCCAAATGAGAAGGAAGAAGAGGTCTGGAAAGGCAGCATGGGGAGGAACTCCCGAAGCAAACACAAGGATAAGCTGGTATTTGTTGCGCCTGGGCTGATAAGGTACGTTGCCTTATGAAGCATACATATAACCATGTGGGTGAAAACTACAAATGTATGAGACATATAGGAAAGACAAAGCCACACTCTGAGGTTTTGCATTGGTTTTATAATAAATTTTCAGGAGCTAGGAAAGGCCTGTAAGGACCCATAAGGATTCAGACTCTGCTCACATTTCCCATGTCATCTGCAACCCCTGTCTCTCCAGCTCCCACTAGCCAGATGGACCTTAATTCAGGCCATTTATATGACTGGGAGCTTCCAACATCAGAGCCTTCTCTCTGCCTTTGCCTTTCCCTTGCAGTCACTCCCAGCCACCCCCTAAGGCAAGGTATAAAGGCAATTTCTCTGGAGTAGTCTTTTTTGAACCCCTCATTCAAAGAAGGTTCTGCTTTTTAAAATCTCTTAACAGCTTATAGCTTTCCATGATGGAACTTGCATTCTGTCTCTGTGCCTCGCTGCCCTCTTCTGTAAAATGGGTCAGGGTGACTCTGAAATGTAAGCCACTAATAATAGCACCTGGCCTACAGCTAAGGTTGTTATATGTTAGCTATCATTAGAAAGAAGCCAGGCACAAAAGAATGTGAATTATATTTATACCAAGTCTCAGAACAGGCACACAAACCTCTGCAGTTGAACATCAAAATAGTGGTTACATATGGGAAAGGGAGAGGGTAGGGTAGTGACTGGGAAGAACCGCAGAGCTTCTGGCAGTGGTCTAGCTCCTGTCTGGGTTTTTAAGTGCATGAAGTGCATGAGTTCACTTTGTACTAACTTATCCTTGAACTGTACACTTAGAATTTGTACTTTTGCACTTGAAAAAGTTTTAAAACTTCGGCTATTATCATTATTGACTAAACTTGTAATTACATATTTATTTGCAGAACAATTTACTTGACTAAAGTCTCCATGAGTGCAAGAACCATACCTCTTCACTGGGCTTCTAGTACCTACTATGGTCCCTGAAACAGACCACAACAAAACATGAGCCTAATTATGTCATTCTTCTGTTCAAAGAAGAAAGTAAAGTAAAATCTCAGATACTGTAATAAAATCAGTAGAATTTGTACTTTTGCACTTGAAAAGGTTTTGACTACTTTTGAAAGAAGAAAATAGTGTCTTATTCATTCATCCCTCTATATCCTGTTATAACAACACAAGTCTGTAAAGAAATTCAATCACACGGAAGGTCTGAGCATACCAGTGACTCCCCATTTCACACAGAAGAAAAATCTGTCCTGACAACAGCCCACAATTCCTTGGCTGATCTAAGCAAGCACTGCCTTTCTGATTTCACTTTTACTGTTTCTGTCTTTTCATGACTTTCCAGCCACACTAGAAACAACAGTTGGTGGCCGCACTACACTGCACATGTACTAAATGCAAATAAATTGTTTATAAATGGTTCATTCTTATTTTGTGAATTTCTCTTCAACAAAAAAGGGGGGCTTTCCAAATAAGGTCACATTAAAATAAATAAATAAATAAGTATTTAAAAAATGACAAAATGTGGTCTCTAGAGCCAGAATTACTCAGTTCAAATTCTGGCTTTGTCACTTGGCTGTGTCATTTCTGACATGTTACTTCACCTCTCTGTGCCTCAGTTGCCTCAGCTATGATATTTGTGTAATAATAATACCAACCTCCCAAACTTGCTGTATTAAATAAGTTTGTCGCTGCAAAATCATGAAGAACAGTGTGCCCAGTATATGTAATAAGCACAAAATGATGTCCATTATCTTAAGGAAAAGTGTATCCTGTTTATAAACAAAAGAGAACAAAGATATGAGCTCTTTATTTATAGAATTTCTATAGTTTATATTGATTCTTAGATCTTGAAGGGGAGATGGAGGATATTTGTCCAAACACTTCATGTTGTGGTTGAGGCAGTTGGAGCCTAAGGAGGTGATGGGACTCGTCAAAGAGCTGTAAGCTGTAGTTACTGCTCAGACCAGGGTTAGAGGCTCAGGTCCCCTAACATCCTAAGTGCCAAGTCTGGGTCCTTTCTTCTTTACCTTTGGGTAAGGCCTACTTGTAAGGAAGCAGCTAAATACCTGGTATGCTCAGACCTTCCATGTGACTGAATTTCTTACAGACCTGGGTTGTTATAATAGGATATGGAGGGATGAATAAATAAGACACTTTTTTCTTCTTTCAAAGATTTCACTACAGCTGCTTTCCACAGTGCTTTGGCAAATAGACCAGCATTAATATGGAAATTGCAGTAAATTGTTAAGGTGTGCATACTGATAGCCACATTGTTGAAAATGAAATGTTAAGAGAAACCCTTCCTCCATACAGCATTTCCCTGAAATCTGAAGAATCCCATGCAAGGCATTACTCTGGTTTTGTCAGACATGGACTCAGTAGAACAATAAATATTAAGCTGATCAATGTAGAAGCTTTGAATGAAATCAAAAGAGGAATTGGGCTCGTCAGTCACCTCAGTCTTACCAATTTGCAGCTATGAATTACAGGTCGTATGTCTAAAGAGAAAGTCCCATGCATTCATCTATTTACTCATTCAGTGGGTAATAATGAGCTCCCTCAAGCACCAGCACTGTGCTAGGTACTACTTTGAAGTAAATAAAGCAGACAAAGAGTCTATTTAGAATTTATAATAAAATGGTTAGTGATGAGCACGAGGAAAGTAAGTAGGGCACCATGAACTAAACTACTGGGTGGAGCTAATGTAGATCAGACAGACAGAAGGACAGAAACAGGCAAATGAGAGGACAGGGGCAATTGAGAGTCTACTGTAGTAGACCAGACAGAAGACCATGGTGGCTCCGCCTAATGGCAGTGCTTCTCAACCAGGGGTGATTGTGTACTTCAAAGGACATTTGGCAATGTCTGTGGACATGTGGACATTTTTGGTTTTCACACCTTGGGAGGAAGGTACTACTGACATCTAGTGGACAGAGTCCAGGGAAGTTGCTAAACATCCTCAAAAATAATTTCTACCCCAAGGTATCAAAAGTTTTAAAGTTGAGAAACTCCAGGCTGCTAAGACATTAGTGGAAATGCAAGGAAGCTGGCTAAAGGTCTGTTGTGGAGGTTAAGCCATTAGTGTACGAAAATAAACTGGGTGTAGGGGGAGGGACAGAAGTAAGACAGAAGTCAAAGGTGACTTGCCAAGTTTCTGGTTTTAGTAGCTGGATGGAAAGTGGTGCTCAGACTGAAATGAGAAAATTTAAGAGAGGGCTTGGTGTAGGCCTGCAGTAACACAATAGGTCCAGAATCAAGAGGTTGAGATGTTGAATCAGAAGTGGTAATTAGAGTTGGCTGCATGCATCTAGAGTTCAGAGGCAAGATTTGAGCAAAAGACAAAATTTGAGGATCTTCTCTTTAAAGGCAGTCTTTCATAATACAATAGGTGCAATTTCATATGTTTTCACAAGTCTTTCAGCAAGTTCCCAGTATAAAGTACCTCTGTGCCCACCATTTTCATTTATAGGCAGGTGCAACATACATCATACTTAAGACTATTTCACTTCAGAAACTGTTACTATACTGGCTCAGCGCCTGTGGCTCAAGTGGCTAAGGCGCCAGCCACATACACCTGAGCTGGCAGGTTCGAATCCCATCCAGGCCCGCCAAACAAAAATGATGGCTGCAACCAAAAAATGGTCGGGCGTTGTGGCAGGCACCCATAGTCCCAGCTACTTGGAGGCAGGAGAATTCCTGGAGCCCAGGAGTTGGAGGTTGCTGTGAGCTGTGATGCCATGGCACTCTACCCAGGCCACCAGCTTGAGGCTCTGTCTCAAAAAAAAAAAGAAAAGAAAAGAAAGAAACTGTTAGTATACACTGTAAGTGAACACCAGGAACACCAGGAGAAAATTTAACCCTAACAATGACATAATTTTAAATTTTTAAAAAATTCTTGAAAGCATATACTGATTTGGCTGTATATCAGTGACTATAAGTAGCAACGCTAAATTTATTTATTTATTTAGCACTTAAATGAATGTATTTAGTTTCACAGTAGTTACTTTGAGTTAAATACATAATGTCTTTAGTTTTTTTAGTATATTTGTAATTTGCACTATTGAAGGGGCTATTCATGGACTTCAGGAGTTCTTGTCAATGTGTGATTTATATTTTTATTTTATAGAATCATCTAAGGTGATATACTTGTTTTTATAAGTAACATTTAGGTAATTCTAATAACTGCATATTTGACAACCTTTTAAAAATGTGTTGCACTGGAAAAAAAATAATAAAGGTAGTAATTAATGTTATAGAAACATATGGCACCACCAAGCAAAAAGAGCATAAAGAAGTGACCAAGAACTCAGAATTTTGATTCTAAATGGGCTACACTTTCATAGTAGGCTCTAAAAGCCACTTGATCTTTTGCTTTTGGTGCCCTGGGTAACATGCTAAGTACACTCAAGTGTACTCATCACATTTCAAAAACAGAAAATACCATTTGTATTCCTTAGCTTCCTCTAAGTGATTTTTTCTTTGTAGGTTGTCATCTTTTAAAAATTAAAAGTAATTGTAAACGGATTAGTACCTAAGGAATGCCAATAGCTCTCACAGGAAGCACTGTGCTGCACAGGGTTGTACTACAGCATTATTACCCCCAGTGTATCAACTTAACCTTAATATGTAGGGAATGGGGAAAAAGATGGCACTCATTCGATTGAACACTTTTATTCTTAAGAGGGCATAATGAAAAACTGTGATTCAAGAGTGATTCCCAGACTCATTTTAGGCAAAAAAACATGTATATATGGATGCATATATGCAAAAAATACAGTCCTTCTAGAAAGTACAAAATATATTAACAGCAGCTGCAGATCGCTCCTGACTAACTGAACACCATGAGCCTGTATACATGAGCAGTGGAGGGAAGCATTTTAACAAGGAAATAAATTTCCGTTTTAAGCTTTACAGAATTTTACAGATATTACAGAAAAGTAACTTAAGCATGCCATTTATTCTTTAAGAAACATGCCTTAAGAAATGCAAACTCTTTAATATCTGGAACTACCAAAATGAACTGTTTATTCACAGTCAGTCCTAAGGTAATACATGCCAAAAGTAGCGAAATTTCCTTAAACTGTGTCAGACCAATTGCACCAAGTACCTACCATTACTATGCTATTAATTGTACCAATATTGTTGAGTCCTTTCCTGCTAAACAAAATATTTTAATCTGTACAATTTGGGTAATATTAAAACCAGAAATGAACATATGGATTATTTTTAACCAGAAAAATAATTTCCACCAATGAACTAATATATGCTGAGTAACAAGGGTCTTGGGAAATACTTAACATGCAATAGCTCCTAATTTTCCAATGGCCCACTAGTGCTATTATTTTCCTCATTTTACAGAAGAAGATAACAAGTCATAGAGAATTATCAGTGAGGAGAGAGTATGTTATGCTGCAATAACAAACATCTCAAAATTTTATTTATTTATTATTATTTTATTTTATTTTATTAAATCATAGCTGTGTACATTAGTGCAATCATGGGGTACAATGTGCAGGCTTCATATACAATCTGAAATATTTTCATCCAACTATTCGACATAACCTTTATGGGATTTTCTTGGTTATTGTATGAAAACATTTGTATTCTGCATTTAGTAAGTTTCACCTGTACCCTTCTAAGATGCACCATAAGTGTGATCTCACCATTTACCCTCTCTCCACCCATCCAGCCCATCCCTGTCCCTCCCTTGCCGCTTTCCCCATATTCTTGTGCTATAATTGGGCTATAGCCTTCATATGAAAGCTATAAATTAGCTTCATAGTAGGTCTGAATACATTGGATATGTTTTCTTCCATTCTTGAGATACTTTGCTAAGAAGAATGTGTTCCAGCTCCATCCATGTAAACATGAAAGAGGTAAAGTCTCCATCTTTCTTTAAGTTGCATAGTATTCCGTGGTATACATGTACCACAATTTATTAATCCATTCGTGGGTCAATGGGCACTTGGGCTTCTTCCATGAGTTAGCAATATGAATTGGGCTGCAATAAACATTCTGGTACAGATATCTTTGTTATAATGTGATTTTTGGTCTTCTGGGTATATACCAAGTACAGGAATTATAGGATCAAATGGCAGGTCTATTTTTAGATCTCTGAGTATTCTCCAAACGTTTTTCCAAAAGAAACATATTAGTTTGCATTCCCAACTTTCTTTCTTGGAGTTGCAGCTTTCCTCAGCAGAGGTGACCAGCAGTTATCACTTCTCTCTCGGCTGGGCTCCCACTCTTCCGCTTAATTGGGCATTTTCTGGACGTTATCCTTCCCTTGGATCGGATCCTCTTTCGGAAGCTGCTTCTTGTCATCTTGCCCCTCCCCCTTCATAATTTTCTTTATAGAGGTCTTTAACTTCTTTTCTTAGGTATATTCCTAGGTATTCCATATTCTTTGGGGCTATGGTGAAGGGAGTTGTGTCCTTAATTAACCTCTCATATTGACTGTTGTTGGCATATGCAAAGGCAACTGACTTTTGTTTTTTACTTTTTTTTTTTTTTTTTTTTTTGAGACAGCCTCAAGCTGTCCCCTGGGTAGAATGCCATGGTGTCACAGCTCACAGCAACCTCCAACTTCTGCGCTTAAGTGATTATCCTGCCTCTGCCTCCCAAGTAGCTGGGACTACAGGTGCCCGCCACAACACCTGGCTATTTTTTTTTTTTTTGAGACAGAGCCTCAAGCTGTCACCCTGGATAGAGTGCCGTGGCATCACAGCTCACAGCAACCTCCAATTCCTGGGCTCAAGCGAGTCTCCTGCCTCTGCCTCCCAAGTAGCTGGGACCACAGATGCCCGCCACAATGCCTGGCCATTTTTTGCTTGCAGCCATGAATCATTGTTTGG
>CAUYRH010136539.1:46-26150 GCA_963574655.1 Perodicticus potto | reverse complement strand
GCCACCCCGACCAATGGAAAGCTCCAACAATACCCCGCCCTCTTTGCCTTCCCGCGCTTACAAACTTAAAAGGCTTATCCCCACCACCATTAAACAGACCTTGACAAGAACTTTGCTTGGTCTCGCTCCTTCTTTCTCGCCCATTGCTTTTCAGGCTGGGTCCCCCTCGCGCCCACGAATAACCGAGTCCCGCAGGACGGGACATGTCTACATTTCATTAAACCTGATCATAAATAGCTACAGATTTCCCTGTTTCTTTGGGTCCTCCTGTGTCATTTATATTTAAAAAATGAGTACACTCTTCTCTTGCTAATCTTTCTTTTGTTATGGGATCATCAGCCATAGCTAAGAAAAGATATTTTCTTCCTCTACCCAAGTGTTAGACCAAATTCTGCCAAAGCAGACCTGCTATTACAGGCATGTGTCAAGCCCTTTGTATGAGAAGTTCACTCAGGTGGGTGGAAAAATATTCTGGTGGTAAAACCAGCCAAAACCTAGTGAGTCACCGACAGAGCCCTCCATGAAGTGGGAAAACCCAGAACCAAATGGAGCTTGAGCTCTAGAATGTTCTCCGGAGGGGCTGGGCTGCTGGGTGACATCTTTCTAGCTAACTACATTGACCAACATTCATTTCACCAATGAAAAATTAAAAATTATTTCTATCCTCTTCTTATGCATTAATTATTAAATCTTCTGACTTAAATTTTGAAATCAAGTGGTAGTGCTTCAAATGCTAACGAACCACTCTTAGAATGTCGATGTAACTTATAGCTGGAGAGCACCAAAATATACACCCATACGGAACTGGTTAAATAAAATTTGGCACAACTGCCTGATGGAACACTGTGCTGCTAAAAGAAACAAATAAGGAAGATCTCCGGCCACTGCTGGGGAAAGGCCCACATACAGGGTTCAGTGGAAAGAATCAGATGCAGATGTGTGGGTGAAGGGTTTGCTGCATTCTGCTGACATGGGAATGGAGGGTTTGTATTTGCATTTGCTAGAATTCCATCAAGAGCCTCTGGAAGGATACATGGGTCATTGCGAAGTTTTCAGATACACGAAAATCAAGAAGTGGAAAAATCCACATGCATGGAAACAAATGAAGCTCTCCCAGCAATAATGATAAGCCAAGTAAGTTGAAACTTGCCGGGGTGAGCCAGAAAGGATGCTGTCGACTGTGTTTCTTGGAAGTGAAATAATGGATCATATCATGGTCTGTCTCAAAACTTTCATAGTGACCCATGTGTGCAAGAAACTGATAAGTTACCTCAGGGGGTTGGAAATAGGCCAATGAGCAGGAATGGAAATAAGACTTTCACTGTAATACATTTTCTATTGTTTTATTTTAACCATGTGAATGTATTACCTATTCTGAGCAATTAAATACGTAAGTTAATTTTCACATACAAACATCATACTGTTGTTCATACCAAAGCATTTTAATGAAAATTTCAATACAGACAACATGACCTCAGTGCTGCTCAGCCCTGTCCTCACTTTGTGGTAGCACTTGCCAAACTATGGGGTCAGAAACTCAGAATCACAGGATAAATTTATCTTGCTGGAAGATCTGGAATGAAAACAGGCTAAGACATATTCTGAGTTGCAAACAGCTTTGGGAAAGGCCCTCCTGCCTTGCTGTACACGCGCACAACCTACCACTGACCTTCAGTTCTGTGGTGCCATCTGCGTCCAGGATCGTGTTAGGGCCGGGTCCCTGTGGGCCCCATCTGTATGGGGATTTTGGATTTTCTAAAGCAAATTTCATTTGGTCTCACACCTCTGGGAAGGAGTATTATCCCCATTTGACACAAGAAGAAAGTGGGGCTCAAAGGTCATGTGATTTGACTTGAGAGATTTTACTGAAACAACTCCTAGGTCAGTATTTTTACTCTGACACACAATCAAAGGCCATGTTAGGAATTTGTGTTTCTACATTTAGTTAATTTAAGACGAGAGCTATCATGGTCTTGCTCTTGACTGTTTCTACTTACATACTGCCATTTATTTTATTTTTTGAGACAGAGTGTCACTGTATCACCCTCGGTAGAGTGCCATGGCATCATAGTTCACAGCAACCTCAAACTCTTGGGCTTAAGTGATTCTCTTGCCTCGGCCTCCCAAGTAGCTGGGACTAAAGGCGCCAGACGCCCGGCTATTTTTTTGTTGTAGTTGTTTAGCAGGCCCGGGCCAGATTCAAACCTGCCAGCCCCAGTTTATGTGGGCAGTGCCCTAACCACTGAGCACAGGCGCTGAGCCCATACTTCCATTTTTTTCCTTAAGGATTTAGGGAAAGAAACCTTTATACATTAAAAAAGATTGGTGAAAAGGACAGAAGCAAGATGAATTGAAACATGGCCCTAAACTTTGTAACAGCCAGAGTTAACAGAAAGTCCCTATAGGTTTGCCCTGGTTGGTGGCTGAGGGTTGGTGCCTCCTGTGTGTAAATGACAGAGTGGCAGTGCTGTGACACTTCTGTTCATAAGGAGAGTTCATAAGGGGGAAAAAGTCCAAAAGTGGAGAGGATCTTCCTCTTCCTTAGTAATTTGCAAAGGAAAACTTCTGGATCCTGGGTGGCGCCTGTGGCTCAGTGAATAGGGCGCCGGCCCCATATACCGAGGGTGGTAGGTTCGAACCCGGCCCCGGCCAAACTGCAACAAAAAAATAGCCGGGCGTTGTGGTGGGCACCTGTAGTCCCAGCTACTCGGGAGGCTGAAGCAGGAGAATCGGCTGAGCTCAAAAGCTGGAGGTTGCTGTGAGCTGTAACGTCACTGCACTCTACTGAGGGTGATGAAGTGAGACTCTGTCTCTAGAAAAAAAACAAACAAAACTTCTGGATCCTTTCCAGCAGGGGAAATGTTATCAGTAGGAGGCATCAGTTGACAGTTGAACCACAGCTCTTTATCAGTAATTTCTGCCTCTGACTCACCTGCCTCTGCCTCCGATATTCCCAGGGTAGAACTCACCTTGCAAAGGGCTGCACCCCACTGGGGCCACCTCTGTGCCATTGGCATTCTGATGTCAGTAGCACTGCATCGACCTGATGCTTACCTAGGAACCATGACAGCGCATTTTTTAATGTGTTTCCCGCCTTAACGGGGCAGTAAGTCGTCCAGGTGAAAGTTATAATTTCACGTGGCGAGAAAACAAGACCTTAAGCAGAGATGGAACACGTGGTTCACACAGGATCTGTAATTCTGTTTTACACAAGTACCAAAAGTTGCCTCACTTAAATGAAATTTCGTTTCAGGAAGAGGTGCCTTATGAAAATTAGGCTGCATAACAAAATTTCAGCATTTTCTGTGCCTGGAACCCAAGTCAGGGGACCAGGATCGGTGGTGGCTCATGTCTGTAATCCCAGCACTCAAGGAGGCTGAGGAAGGTAGAGTGTTTGAGCTTCAGGAGTTTAAAATCAGCCTGAGCAAGAGTGAAATGCCTTCTCTAAAAATAGCTGGGCACTGTGGTGGGCACTTGCAGTCCCAGCTACTTGGGAGGCTGAGGCAAGAGAATCACTTGAGCCTAATAGTTTGAGGTTGCTGTGAGCTATGATACCACAACATTCTACTGAGGATGATAAAGTGAGACTGTTCCAAAAATAAAAAGTATCTAAGTCAGGAAACCCTTGTCTGGAGCTCTTCTAGCCGTGGCAAATGTCAGGGAGAAGTGTGTTGGGATTTGGTGTTGTCTGTAACTCCCCGCTGTCAAAGCCCAGCTCTGATTTGCTGCTGTCTCCCATGCCAGCTATAGCCAGGTGTTTCCTGGTTGATTTTTCTTCCTTATTCATTTACATTAACCAGTTCGTCCATCACAGAAAACTTGCTGATATAATAACAGCCTTAGGGGTGGGGAAGAGAGAGAGGCTCACTACATTAGATATACTGACCAGAAGTGGGTACGAGCGTAAGTTTGTACCCCAATCTCAGTAGCATTTCTGAGATTGGGGTACAATCATAACTGTGGAAAATTATTAAAGCTGGGTGATGGGTATGTGCAGACACCATATGCTCATCTCTCTAGTTTTAAATACATTTGAAGTTTTAATAAGAAAATGAAAACTAATGGCTCGGCGCCTGTGGCTCAACGGGCTAAGGCGCCAGCCACGTACACCTGAGCTGGCGGGTTCGAATCCAGCCCTGGCCCACCAAACAACAATGACGGCTGCAACCAAAAAAAAAAAAAATGGCCGGGCACCTGTAGTCCCAGCTACTTGGGAGGCAGAGGCAAGAGACTCGCTTGAGCCCAGGAATTGGAGGTTGCTGTGAGCTGTAATGCCTCGGCACTCTATCCAGGGTGACAGTTTGAGGCTCTGTCTCAAAAAAAAAAAAAGAAAATGAAAACTAATTTGAAAAAAAAAATTTAAGTACACATCTTGGAGTAGAGGAAAGGGTTCACTCTGCTTTCTAGCTTACCCTACCTTTCCTGGCTCAGTCTCATCCCCAGAGGTTGAAACTTTGAGACTTGATAAGAGTCCCTGGGGCTTGACAGGGGGTCGGGTGCCCCCCAGGAAGCCTCCCAGAGCAATGGGGGAGGTGAGCCAGCCACCCTGGAGCTCTTCCCTCCTCTCCCACTGCAAGCCACATAGGCTGTATAGAAGTGAATTGCAGTAAAATTAACACCCTGAATGGGAAAAGAGGAGGGAGGAGCCCCTTATTTCTGGGAAACACTTCTGCCTTGTGCCATCCCAGAGGGCCAGTAACAACCGAGCTTCTGGCCGGAGGGGACCAGGCTGCTCAGTCTTCAGCCCCTACTTAGGTTAGAAATTTTAACAAAGGAGGAACATGAAACCTGAGAGTAATATTCCAGCAGCCCTTTCATGTGGTCTTGGGACATTTGCTTGAGAAAGCACACCCACAGGGTGAGTCACTGGGCCCGGTCTTGTATTGGCTGGGAGGATCTCCTGATCCCTTGGAGGGAAACTGGTCTTGCCTCTATTGGGAGTAGATCCAAGGGCCGCTGCTTGGCTCAGGGGATGCTGGAGCTCTTTGCTACTGCCGTGAAGCTTCTGCTCAGCCCCTGGCAGTGTGCTTGGCTTCTCCAAACTGTCTGGGAAGTCCGGAAGGTCCTAAGGGAACCGGAGGTCTATAATACAGCCAACCAAATGTGTGTGTGTGTGTGTCTGCCCCATGAAGAACAGACCACAGAGTCTGCACCTGGTTTAAATTCTCTGACTAGTCAAATCTGGCAAAGGTAGTTGTGATGTGATCAAAAAAGTGTGAAGCCTTCTTAATCTTGCAGAAAAATCAAACTTTCCGTAGTAGCAGCTCATTCCTGGTTTAGATGTTAAGGCTTGGGCCTGGCAGGTGGGTCATTCTCTGAAATCCAAGAAGGGAGCATTTACTGATTCTGCCATAGCAACCGTCTGGAATCACACTGGCCACAGTCACCACAGACTCCTATCTCCTGGGTCAGTGCTGAGCCAATCCTTTCCTCCCCTCTGCCTCTGCTTGCCATCTCCCTCTGTTGGCCATGGACAAGCCATTTGCATTTTCTGAAAACATTTGAGAAGGAAAGTAAAGAGGCCGTCGCTGTCTCTCCGTAATGTGCATGTTGGGCAATCCAGATGTTCTAAGGGCTTAGTGAGAAGGGAACGCAGGAGGAAGAACAAACAGTGTCTAAAATGTCTGGAGCAATCATAAGTGAGTTGGAACAAAAACAGCTCGACTTTTGAAGTTGTAATATACACTAGCCTTGATGCTGAATGGACACACCTTGTTTCATTTGCTCTCACCACAAACGTATCCTGATTTTACAGGTGAAGGTAGGTTAAGTACCTCGTCCCAGGTTACATGTGTTGACATCACATGTGTTGTCACTGAACTATCATTAAGCCACCCCACTGAAAGTCCTTTGGAGGTCACCTTGCTTAGATCTCTCCTATCCCACTAGGCTGAGGCTCCAAGGATTCTAAGGAACTTCCTCTAGGTCACGTAATTAGCTAATGAAAAAGCTGAGATGCAAACCAGATGTCCTGGATAACCTGCTTGAAAGAGTTTGTGGCTATAACTGTAGAGTTGGGGTCACCTCAGGTAAGCTGATCATTATCATTGGACTGCATGGAATTGGCTTGGAAACTGCCTATCTGGTAGTGAGCAGTGAGGGCTAAATGCAAAAACCCTCAGTGTTGCTTGTTAAAGACTTAATAATGCTACCATTATTTACTCCAGCAATGGCGTGACCCTGTTTTCACTGACAGAGTTCCTCCTTATTTGCTAAAATAATGAGTAAGCCTGTTTCTGAGGCTGGACAGGGACAGAACTGGGCACAGGGCAGGCCCTGGTGGATCCTTACTTGGTCTGCTGTTGAGGGTAATAATCACAACTCAAGCTTGGGAGCTCACAACTGGGTTGGAGCTGACCTGCTGCAAGGGAAAGGATGGCAGTACAATGACCAGTGTTCGGTTTGCCCAGGACTGAGGGGATTCCTGAGATGTGTACCTTTCAGTCCTCAAACAAACATTTCTAGCAACACTTGGCCACACAGGATGGCAACAATTCTGGCCCAGCGTGAATATCTGTGGGCCTCAACAGAACAAGAATCACTTCAGGAAAAGAATTTTGAGCATCTCAGAGGCAGAGGCAGTTGCTGCGGCCACCCTGGACTTATTTCCTGGTGGAAGGGAAGGTTTTGGAGCAATGAACTCATTTCCCGGGAAAGGATCCTCAGGGGTAGGGAAGTGGTGCCCCTTAGATAATCAGAGCATGGAGTTCTGATGTTGAGGGGCCCAGGATGGAGGGAGTGCAGAGAGTTGGGAGAACAAGTCATGGAGAGAGGAGGCTGATTGGCCTCCACTGGCTGGCGGGTAACATTCTCCCTGAGTCTGTTCTGAGCAGATTCTGGGGGAGGAGAGGCTAGCTGGCGCCCCCTTAAGGCTCGAGGTTGGAATGGGGCCCATGGCAGAAAAGGCTGTGTGACCTTGGCAAGACTTCATCAGCCTCAGCTCCCACCTGTAAAATGCCTAAATGACTCTTAAGTATCACAAGAAGAGAAAAGCAAGTATCCAATGTACTCAATATTAATACGAAACTAGTAGATGAACTACATACCCACAAGAGAGAAAAAACACATTTAAAGTTCAAGGAGTGGAAAGAGGGTGTGGTGTTTGGGTACCGTATAGAGGTATATGGCACAACTCCCTGGTGAAGGGCTCAACTTCAACTTGGACTTTATGTAACAAACACAAACAATGTAACCTAATTGCATGTACCTGTACATTAATCTGAAATTTTAAACAAACCTGTCTAGCAGAGATAGCAGGAGACAAAGCTAAGATGGCGACACTACTTTCTCTTTGACCTCTAAAAGAACGGCACCATTCTTTTTAAAAAAAAAGCAAATGGCCCATGATTGTAAAATGAAATCTTTGCCAACCTGTGGAAGGTGGGAATTCTGGGCAGAAAAGAAACAGTCTTAAGCCGCCATCTCTCAACCTCGGTGAGCACAGCTTCCATGTGCTTCCCTGGTGGTTGGGCAGGAGTTTAGGAGTCCAGCTTTCAGTGATGGCTGGTTTTGTCTCCTGTTCCCAAGTGTCTCTTTAACGTGTCTGAGCCTGTGTTCTCACCTGTTAAATGCCGGAGGAGGGAGGAGCATTTCTGTCTCAATTCTCTCAGAGGGTGTTGTAAGAATCAAGTACGAAAGGGCTTTGAGGAGGATAAAGTTCCACTCATACTTACAGGATTATTATTTACTTAATTCCTTGAAAGAAAATCACAGTGGGAACCTTCTCACACCCTGGAGGGCTGAGTTTTCTGGGGGTAACTTCAACATTATCCAGTGGAACTTTTATACCTGGCCTACTTGGAGGGTAAACTCTTGTCCAGGAGACAAGTCAGCCTGAAATGTTCCCTCCTTGTTCACGGGAAGCTAGGACTGTTAGCCCAAAGCAAGCCAATGCCACACTCAAATTCTCACACATCTGACAAAGTCCAAATAAACTCGCAGAGGGGCCTTGACTTATGATTTGACGGTTTTTCTACTTTATGGCGCTGCAAAAGCACCACACAGTGTGCTCCCTGATTCATCATGGGGTTACGTCCATCTAAGTCCATCCAATATTTTCAACTTACCATGGGCTTATCCAGATGTGACCCCCTCCTAAGTGGAGGGCCATCTGTATTTCTAGCCATTTAGAGCCCATCTATTTTTGCATACTCCTTGAAACTGCACCCCCATCTGCTAACCATGAAGATGACATATGGAAAGACCCCACATTGCTGCTGCCCTTCAGAGCTCTCTGACCTGGGGATGCCTCACCTTGCTGCTGAGTGACACTACCTGGACACACAAGTCCCCTCTCCAATTTCTCCTTTCCCAGGGAATTCCTTTCCCGATGCCCCTTCTGGTGGAGATATTGCCTGATGTCCCTGCAAAGTCTCTTGCTGGAAGGGACTTCCGCCCAATAAAACTTGTTATGTGTCACTGCCCATATCTCTTCCTTGATCAGCCCTGAAATTCTTGAACTTGCCACACACCTTTGACTTGTGCATAGGTCAAAAAGTCTTGGACATTTTTCCAGTGGCTCAGCATATGTGCTGTTAACATTAGGGAAACCTCCTTCATCTGGAGTCTTCCAGCATAAGGTTTTGTTCCTCAGTGTCCAGGGCCTTTGGGACCAACAGCAGCTCTTGGGAAACTGGAGGGACAGAAACCCAAAACTATGTCAAGTACACCAGGTTCTAGACTCACAGTGACACCCTTGGCCAAGCACATGTGGCTGGAGATGGGGATGGCCAGAGGGAGTCCAGGGCTGTGGCTGGGGTAGGGACCCAGAAAGACAGGCTCCAGAGTGCTGTTGCTGTAAGGGTGGAGTGTGGTGGTAATTTACCCAAGAGATTGCAGGAGAGGGAGGGAGGATTGGAGCTGTCAGGGCACATGGACATCCCTAGCATAGCTCCATTCTAGAGATAAGTATTTGGGAAGTGGTGTGAAATGACTGGTTCAGTTCACATGCTGACCCCATAAGCCACCAGCTACCCCAACATCATAGACATTGACTGTTCGGACGTCTCCCCTCTGAATTGTAAGTTCCTTGAGTTGGAAACCGTATGTTCATCTTTTTGTCCTTAATGACTAGCACAGTATCTAGCTTATACCTTATAACGAGCATTGGATAAATGTTGAATGAGTCATTGAGTTAATGAATGCAGGAAGGAATGAATAATCTCTTCCCATGAATTGGACTGGTGATTTAAAAAAGAAATTAAAAACAAAAGCAAAATCAACCCCCCAACCCCAGTCTCTGATCAGTGTAACGACGAACAGGTGACCTGTCCTTTAGAAGACTTTTCTCACCTGAAAAATGAGGATAGTGAACACTGAAGTTCAGGCTCAAAAATGTTGATTCTACGAACCCTGAACTTTCTTACAATGACAAGTTTCCCGCGTAAAACGTGCTGCCTCCTGAAATGCCCTTTCAGTCTGGTGACTTCCTGTGGGAATCTGGCACGGGTGGAGGACCATGTGCCCGCCCAGAGCCTTTTTAATGCAATGGTTCTGGTGTTGACTTGCTCAGGGCCCCAATGCTACTTAAGATGGAGCTGGACAGTCCATCCAGCTCTCAAGACCATGCTGCCCCATCACACTGATGACACCTGGAGGGCTGCAAACATTCCAAACAGCCCAAGTGTCCTCCGCAGAAATTGCTGTCGAGTTGGCTGGTTGTTCCACTAACCACACCGTGAAGGCGCAGCTAGAGGGGAGAAGGAAGCCAATCGACCTCATTAAAGACGTAAAACCAGGAAAGAGACTACTGGACACCCATCCCAGTCAGAAGAAGAAACCAGAGAGAAACTTAGAAAGAGAAATGAAGGAAAGGAGTTTGAAAAGAAGTTATTATTAGAAACTGGCCAGTTGAACTGTGGGGCCAGTTTCCTCCCCAGTAGTTTTGTAGTGTTACTACCAGTGACAGGGTGTGGTTCTTGGCTGGAGGAGCCTTTCTTGGCTGTGGCGTGTGAGGAAAGGATGCTGGGCCTGTAGTTTTCTGGGCCTTTGGGTTTCAAAATCAAGAGGGCTAAAAGCCCTTGGAGTGTGGGCGGCTAATTCTATCTGACCTTGTGGATGAACTGGTGAAGAGGAATGAAAAGATTTTAGAGAGCCAACACCTGATGAGTTTCAGCATTGAAGAAGCCTGCCCTTCACCCTCTGGTTGAAACCAGAGACTGTTATCAAGGATGGGGAGAAACAGGAAAGACTTTGGTGTCAGGTGTCCAGGACAAAAAGTTAGGGTAACAGAACCAGGGAAACTAAACTCCTAAGACATTTTGGCTACAGCAGTACTGTGGAAGGTGTGTTTCTATGATTTCATGTTAGGACATCAAGTGGAGAAGTTAAGCATATTTCATAATGTGGCAGACACTGTTAATTAGCTACCCCCAAATGCTCTCCCAACCCCCTTCTCCCTTGCCATTTCTCAGTGTCAATGCTAGAATTGGTAAATAGTCACTGTTTCATGGTTTCCCTGCAGATAGGTATTGGCATATGGTCCCATTTTAATCCATATAGTAGAAGGAGAAGTTGTGGGTTTCTGAGAAAACTTAAGCTTTTATGACAAATGAAACAGAGACGACCAGCTTGCAATTTTCCCTTCCTCTTCCTGTGTGCTATAAATACAAACATGAGAGCTGGAATCACAGCAGCCATCATGTGACTGTGAGGTAAGGCCAAGAAAATCTGTGACATTTGCCCTCACATCATGAAGACGTTGAATCCAGGCCAGCAACCTCTTTTCCCCAGGTTTCTTGTTTAAAAACCTGAAAATCTGAAGGCATTATTGTTGTTTTCAGCTTTTTGCAACTGAATGAATCATAACATATCCAGGACATCTCAGCATATTTAATATGTGAATGTTGCATCCCCAAGAGATGAGGACAGGCAGCATTCCCAGTGTGTGTGACTCAGATACCATTTTCTTTTGTTTTAGAAAATAATTTTTATGGGATTGTTTTAGGTATACCCCTTGGAAAGGGTTATGGGATCTTAGGCCTGGTGTGATGGTCAGACACTATGGTAGGCCTCACACTCATGCCCGGTACAATCTTCTCCCTTTGAGTATAGGACTTAACACTTGTTTCTAACCAGTAGAATATGGCAAAAGTGATGGGACGCCACTGCCATGATTGCATTACAAGACAGCTGAATAGAAAGAGATAGACGATAGAGTACTATATGCATATGTGCATATATAGCTCCATCTTGCTAGCATGAGCTAGAGAGATTCTCCTCCTGGTTGTGAAGCAGTAAACTGCCATGCTCTAAACTGCCCGTGGAGAGGCCCACATGGCCAAGAACTCCGGGTGGCCTCCAGGAGTTACACAACCAAGGAGCTGAATTCTGCCAACCACTGTGTGAGCTGGAAGACTCAGGTTCGTCTGCAGCAGCTCTGACTGACATGACTGCAGCCTGTGAGACCTGAGCAGAAGAGCTGAGCAGTTCCACGGACACCGTGAGATAACCAATGTGTGTGTTGTTTTAAATAGTAAGTTTGTGGTCATTGTTATACAGCTATAGAAAACTGATACAACCCAGGGACGTGTTGGCTCCCAACCCAATACTCCAACTTAATGGTTGACTCTGTTTTATGGAGTCTGGGCTACCGGAGCTCAGGCCCTCTCTCATGGCTCACCCACCTCTCTGCTAGAACACCACTGCACCTGGCTTTGTTTTTGAGACAGAGTCTCAAGCTGGGTAGAGTGCCATGGCGTCACAGCTCAAAACAACCTCAGACTCTTGGGCTTAAGCGATTCTCTTGCCTCAGCCTCCCAAGTAGCTGCGACTACAGGCATCCCTGGCCCCCAAAGCCTGACTATGTTTTGGTTGTAGTTGTCATTGTTGTTTGGCAGGCCCAGGCCAGATTCAAACCTGCCAGCTCCAGTGTGTGTGGCTGGCACCCTAGCTACTGAGCTACAGGTGCTGAGCCTATCTTTAAATTTTTGTAGACGCAAGGTCTTACTATGTTGCCCAGGCTGGTTTTAGTCTCCTGGACTCAAGCAATCCTCTCTCCTCAGCCTCCCAAAGTGCTAAGATTATAAGGCACGAGCCATAAGTCTGTGCCCAGACTTATGTAGACTTTTAGATTTTTTTCCCTTTCTGGAGCATTTATCTCCTTTTTTAATTATTAAATCAAACACGTGGATCATGTATACATTAATGCATGTGTGGGGTACAATGTGCTGATTTCATATAGAATTAGGAGTGTTTACATCACACTGGTTAATATAAACCTCATCTCATTTACTTAATTATTGTGTTAAGACATTTATACTCACTACTACTGTCTTATTTAAACACGAATCTTTTCTTTCTTTCCTTTCCAGATGTGTGGGTGGTTTGATGCACCCAACGAGCACTTGAGTGTCTTGGGTGGGGGTGGGTGTTGGAAGTTTCTTCAGCTTTTCATCCTATTTTCTTGGAAATCATTGGGCTTATTTAAACTATGTCCAGCTGGAAATTTTAACAAAAAGGAGAATTTACTCTAGAAAATCAATGTTAGGTTTTGTTCTTCATGGATCCAATATTTACTACAAGAGGAACACTAGGAAAGAAAAAAGACCAAAACAGTGAGGCCTGAGTTTTCTTTGGAGAAGGTGACAACTGATAGTCCACAGTCCTTTCTCCTTTTCAGGGGCTAGAAACCCCACAGTCCAGGCAGGCCGAAGTGAAGCTGGTGGGCAGGAACTGTGGTGGCCTAGCCCGCCCAGGAGTGTCGCCACATTCTCTTGTTTTTAAAAGAAGGTGGAGGTGAGTATTTATGCCAATTCACCCAATGCATAAATATAGGCAATGGATTGAAACATGTACAAGGTGTTGTATGAACCGAATTTTTACTGGAGCATTGTTGAATCTATCATTTTGGAGACAGAAATCTGAGTTCCAGAGGAAGAAATGACTAGCAGGACAATGACAAAGGTTGGACAGGAGTTTTATTAATTGGCAACATCCGATGGCTCTTCCAAGTAGGCAAAAATACTGAGTTAGGTTGGTTCTTCTCTTCTCCCTGTCTCTATTTTGCTACCTCTTTCCCTCTTTTCTTTCAATTATTTTTGCATTTGTGTGTTATTTTTTAGAAAATTTTAATTTCAACTTCCTTTGATGTGGGAGTTACTTTAGGAGAGTGTTTCTTAATTTTAAGTAGTTAAGACTTTAAGGTCTTTTAAAAGACTTTAAGACTTTATGACTTTTTTGTTGTAGAGACAGAGTTTCACCTTATAGCCCAACAGTAGAGTGCCGTGGCATCACACAGCTTACAGCAACCTCAGCCTCCTGAGTAGCTGGGACTACAGGCGCCCGCCACAACGCCCGGCTATTTTTCTGTTGCAGTTTGGCCGGGGCTGGGTTTGAACCCACCACCCTCGGTATATGGGGCTGACACCCTGCCCCCTGAGCCACAGGCACCGCCCACTTTATGGCATTTTTAATTGAATTGGCTTCTGCTCAGGAAATTTGGCTTGTACATCTCTACTCTTTGTATTTTATAGATTTTCCTTGGAGCCAAATAGGATATCAATTTTTATAAAGATTCTAAGGGCAAAATCAAGCGTTTTTCTTTTTTTTCTAAGACAGTCTCAGTCTGTTGCCCTGGGGAGAGTGTCATGGCACAGTTCATAGCAACCTCAAACTCTTGGGCTCAAATGATTCTCCTGACTCCGCCTCCTAAGTAGCTGGGACTACAGGCGCCCTCCACAACACCTGGAGGAGACAGGATCTCACTCTTGCTCAGTCTGGTCTTGCAATCCATCCACCTCAGCCTCCGGAGTCAAATGTTTATTTTTCATCGCAAAGACATTGAATTCTGTATATGTACTAAATCAAGTTTGTTGATTGTAATCTTCAGATTCTTCATGTCATTTATTTTTGTTCTACTAGATCCTTCAAAATTCAGAAGTAGGCATATTAAAGTATTTCACTGCATTCTGTATGTATGCACCCGCTTTAAATTAGGTCCTTATATTTTTAGTAGTTCGTGTATCTTGAAACTATACTGTTTGGAATATAAAAAAATTATAGGTGTTATATTTTTGAAAATATACCTTTTACCATACTAGAATGTCTTTCGTAACTCTCCTGAATGCTTTTGACTTTAAATTCTACTTTGCCTGATGTTGGTACATCTTTCCACTCCTGCTTTCTTTTTGAGCTTATCTGGTATCTTTGTCAATCCCTTTATTTTCTTTGATTAGGTCATTTTAATATGAATTAGCCATAATACTTATTAAAAATTTTAAGAAATACAGAAAATGTGAAGAAAGCAACAAATTGCCAAAACTTCTACTACCTAAAAATAAGTGATAACATTTGGTTGACATCTTTCCAGATATCTATGGGTAGAAAGAAGGATCTAGAAAAAGATACAGAGACAGAGACACAGAAAGTGACACTAAAACAGATGAAAACAATTGTACAATGATGTTGAGTCATTGCCACTGGTCAGGGTCCAGTCTGGCCCTGGCTTTTCTATGCTACCTTGCTCAGGAATAACTGCTCTTAGGTACCTGAGGGCTATTTACCTTAGCAGAAGGGAGAGAATCTTTGAGGGTAAAGCAGTCTTAGAATAGATCTTAGTCTTTAGCAGAGCTTAGTAAGCTTCAGCAGAGACACGCCATGCTGGTGTTGTACAGGCAGAAGTGACAGAATCAGAGTCAGCAGGTCCATGACAGAATGTGCATGCCTTCTCCTCCAGCCTAATAGTAGGCTGATCTCGTGCCTCTCAACGCCACAGGTGTACAGGCTGCCAATTCACTAATGCCCTCATCTCTCAAGCTTTCTCATGCTTGTTAGGAGAGCTAAATCCCCCTCCATGCCCTTTTCACTATGTGTTCCACTATTGAACTATACCGGTGTTTCTTATAACTCTCATTCCTCCCAGCCATGGGCTATACAGACTGCTACATTTTCCCCCTTTGTTTATACACAAACAAAATTTTTGATGTGACAAGGGTAGTTCTTCCTGTTGTCTAGCCCTTTTCTTTTTGCTAGGCAAAAGAATATGGAGATTGTCAAAGTTCTAAATTCCAGGTAAAGGCTCTTTAAATGACAAAGCCCAATACAGATTTAAACTATTAGCTGGCTATGGAAAAACAGTGATTGTAATGTTAATTCCTGTAAAGGTCTTTTTTTTTTTTTTTTTTGAGGCAGAGCCTCAAGATGTCACCCTGGATAGGGTGCCTTGGCATCACAGCTCACAGCAACCTCCAATTCCTGGGCTCAAGCGAGTCTTTTGCCTCCGCCTCCCAAGTAGCTGGGACTACAGGTGCCCGCCATAACATTCGGCCATTTTTTGGTTGCAGCCGTCATTGTTGTTTGGGGGCCCGGGCTGGATTCGAACCCGCCAGCTCAGGTGTATGTGGCTGGCGCCTTAGCCGGTTGAGCCACAGGCGCCGAGCCTTTGTAAAGGTCTTTTTAACCTGAGAACACAAACTGAGAAAAATCTTAGCTGAGAGAATTTACTATTTCTTTGTACAACCTTTCCTTTATTATCTGAAGTGTACTTAACGGACGAATAAAAGATTACACTTTCCTTGCAATCTTTGCAAGCAAGGATTTTATTCTCGCTGTTCCAAAGGTTTTGCTACTCATGGTTTCTTGGTAACAAAATTCCTACTGCTGTGAACAGAGATTCCCCTTTCCAGTGACTTCGCTTCTCGTGGTCCTTGGTAGAGAAGACCCTACTGCCTTGAAAAGAGGCCCTGCTTCCTTGCCTGAAGCTTTTCCTCTGCTCTTTGCAAGCAAGGCTCTTATTGTCGCTGTTGTTACTCATTACTAACAGGTCTTGCTTTTCCCGAGACTCCGCCCTTCATGGTCCTTGGTCAGGAAGTTCCCTTAGCTTTAATCACCCTTTACCGCTTTAGCATACAGTAGCTGGCAAGCTGCTACTTCTGCCTTTAGCAGCTGGCGAACAAATATACTGCTTTGCCAGTGGAATTTTTCTTTTGTCAATTGATTCCTGACCTTATCTCTAATGGAGTTCCCTAACATAAAAGGAACCTTCGAAATGCTCTCCCTTTGTGACCTCCTCACGGTCTTCCGAATTCGCTTACCTGGAGCGTTTCTTTCTCTTCTGGGCACGTCCAACCCCCCTTGTTAGGACGAGCTTAACAGTACATGCTGGTAAGAGGGGGTTACCTATGTCTGGGACTCAAGGTAACCATAGTTAACCAAAGGTGGGGGTTACCCTTGTCCTGAGACTTAGGGTAACCAAAAACTTAACGGAGAAGATGAACAAAAGATACTTATCCCACTTTTTCTCCATTGTCGTCTCTTGGTCTGATTTAATTTCCCCAAACTCTGAGGCTTCACAGGTCCGCCACACTTAGGGGCACTCCCATGGTATAGAATTGAATTATACTGTTTTCCCAAGAATAGTTTGAAAAGATATCCAAGAAACTACATTGTTTTAAAAACTTTTCTTTCTTATTGAATTGAAAGCGGCAGTCCTTTGCCCTGGGGCATACACCTGAAGTTTAGATTCTCTTCGCTTCCCTAGATCACTTAAAGAGAAACTTCTTTTCATTGGTATTCTGTAGTCCTTTCTTTTAGCAATTTTTTTCTCATATAGCCTACCTTCCCACCTTTATGGTGTGTGATGTTAACTGAGGGATTTCTCAGCTGATCTTATGCTAATGCTTTATTAGCTTCAACTGTGAGACTGTCTGATCTTTAGATGTTTTATCTTAGTTGCCAGGATTTTCATTTTCTGTCGGACTTTTACCTCTTACGATCTTTCCCTTTGAAATTGAACCTTTTATTGCTTTAAAGGGATAGGAGCTCTCTCTTTAGCTGTTTTTTTTTTTTTTTTTACTCTTGAGTCTTATTTTTACAGAATTTTATGTCTCCTGTTCCTTCACCAGCCCCCTTAATCCACCTCAATTCTTTTCTTTCAAACAGAACTCTTAACTGCCAGAAAAGGATTCAGGGTGTCATCTCTCAAAAGCTACTTCCTGCTGGCAGGGGGTGAAGATATAGGGGAAGGCAGTTAGAAGTTCTCTTTCCTAACTTAACTTTTTTTTTTTTGAGACAGAGCCTCAAGCTGTTACCCTGGATAGAGTGTGGTGGCATCATAGCTCACAGCAACCTCCAATTCCTGGGCTCAAGCGAGTCTCCTGCCTTTGCTTCCCAAGTAGCTGAGACTATAGGCGCCCACCACAATGCCCGGCCATTGTTCGGTTGCAGCCGTCATTGTTGGTTGGCGGGCCGGGCTGGATTCGAACCGCCAGCTCAGGTATACGTGGCTGGCGCCTTAGCTCGTTGAGCCACAGGCACCAAGCCTAACTTAATAAACTCTTGCAACCTATTCCCAAACTTTCCTTTCCTGTTTTGGAGTCTAAAGGCTTTTGTTTGCTAAAAGGCTCTTATCTCCTAGTTCTATCTTTTCTCCTTCCCTCTTGTCCAAAGGTTTTTTTCCTGCTTTTTTCCCCTTCACACAAGAGGCTAAAGGGTTTTTTATCGACTCCCCACTCCCAACCCCCACAGAAGAGGTAGATAGAACTTGGAAAGAGAAAGCACAGGAGAAAGGAAAAACCAAACGAGAAAGGCCTGTTGTTGGCTATCTTTTTCTTAGATATTTCTTTTCCCTCTAAATATTTCTATTTCTCTTCTCTTTTTCTTATTTGCTAAAGCTTATTCTGCCTTTGGCCCATGTCTACTAGATCTTAGTGGCTTGTTGTCTATCCTGCCGACTACACCATTTGTCATTGCCCCTGGTCAGGGTCCGGGACTCACTGGTGTCCGGCCCTGGCTTGTCCAGATTCTGGAGGCAGACCTCTATGTCCTTTGCTCAGGAACAGTTGCTCTTAGGTGCCTGAGGCTATTTACCTTAGAAGAAGGGAGAGGGGGAGAGAGAGAGAGAGTCTTTGAGGGTGAAGTAGTCTTAGAATAGATCTTAGTCTTGGGTGACGCCTGTGGCTCAGCGAGTAGGGCGCCGGCCCCACATACCGAAGGTGGCGGGTTGAAACCCAGCCCCAGCCGAACTGCAAAAGCAAACAAAAAAGAACAGATCTTAGTCTTTAGCAGAGCTCAGTAAGCTTCAGCACAGAGATGCCATGCTGGTGTTCTGCAGGCCAGAGAAGCGACAGAGGGAGAGTAAGCGAGTCCGTAATAAAATGTGCACACTCCCAACTGCCTTCTCCTCCAGCCTAATATAAGGCTGATCTCGTGCCTCTCAACACCACAGGTGTAGAGGCTGCCCATTCACTAATGCTGTCGTCTGGCGAGCTCTCTCATGCCTGTTAGGAGAGCTAAGTCCCTCCCTATGACCTTTTCACCACGGTGTTTCTTATCACTCTCATTCCTCCTGACCATAGGCTATTTAGTATATAGTGGTGTCTATACTATATACACTAAATACAGATGGTGTAACATTTTTGAAAGCAAGTACTACATTTAATTTTAAATGAATTTAACAGAAACAAAAGCTTAGGTCAAACTGTCCTTCCGAAAATTGTTCTTCTTTGCGAGGGGGGTAAATTCTAAGAAGAAGGCACTAAAGTTAAGAGAATTTAGGAAGTTGGAATCATTGTGGGTTTTTAAAACATGTGTTTCCCTCTATATGAGATTGATTGAGTACATGCTACAAAGATAAAGGATTAACACTTAAGACCAATCCTCCGTCTTGCCCTCTTCTTCCATCCGGTTTTGACTCTGTCAGAGTTCACAACATTTCATTCTGTGTTCTGAACCATCGTTGTCTCAGGTGTTTAACGGCATTGCTGCATCTGCGTGTGTTCCAGGCTCCTCACCAGATGTTTTCTATGGTCTCAGAGTAACAACACTCTGCATTTAGATTTGACCCTGAGTTAACTACATCATCAAGTAGATTTTTCAAAAGGGCTCATAAATGTTGTATTTTCTGAGTCCTTTCATGTCTGAAAAAGTGAGCTCTTCTTGCCTTTGTACTTCAGCTCTGGCTTAGCTGGGTAGAATCCACTGGGATCGTACTTTCTTTTCCTTCTAGATATTTCTCCTTTGTTCTGGCACTGATTGCTACTGGAAGGACATCTGAAACCTACCTTATTTTTCTCCTTGTAAGTGAATTTTTTTGCCCTGAATGTAAAATTTTTTTTCCCTGTGTTTAATGGTTTATCCAGAAGTGTCTGAAAGTTTACTGTAATAGATTTTTTCCTAGTAAATGGTATGCATTTTCAATCTTGCAGATTCAGTCTTTATTCTCATACTTATATGAGCTCACTATTGTTAAATTAGAATGGAAACCAAGCCTGAAAAATCCCTGACCAGACAAAAGCAGCGAGGCCTCCTCAGTGACCTTGACCTTGCTTAATTTGCAAACATCAGCAACACTTGGGCCACTTCTGGTAAATGCTTATGTTAGGAACAAAATTTAACCTCAGCCAATCATAAGCAGCCAACTAACTTATATAACTAGAAACATTCAAATAGGATAGATCAAATAAGGCAATTTTGTAAATGCAATCAATCAAATAATTTCTTTTGTTTTTTTTTGGAGACAGAGCCTCACTTTGTTGCCCTTGATAGAGTGCCATGGAGTCATAGCTCACAGCAACCTCAAACTCTTGGGGTTAAGAGATTCTCTTGCCTCAGCCTCGCAAGTAGCTGGGATTACAGGCATCTGCCACAACGTCCAGCTATTTTTAGAGGTGGGGTCTCGCTCTTGCTCAGGCTGGTCTCGAACCGTGAGCTCAGGGCAATCCACTTGCCTTGACTCCCAGAGTGCTGGGATTACAAATCATTTCTTCATTTGTTTCCATATTCACCATATTGATATTTGCCTCTGACACTTTGTGAGTCATTGACTGACAAAGTGTCAGAGGCAAGTAATAGAACACTAAATATTTGTCAGTTTGACCTCCAATTCATGAGTTGCTTCTTACTCAAATAAAGTCTTTAAAATTTCATTGTGCCTCAGGTTTTTCCTCTACACTATTCAAATACAGATTTCTCGTCCACTGGGATTTATTCTGCTGTAGCGTATGAGAGATGGGCCTAATGATATCTTTTTCCTAATGACTACCTAGCTGTCTTTGGGGCAGTTTGAGTTTGGGCTGCAGATGAAGCCTGCAGGTGAGGCTGAGTTCAGGGCCCCTGTGAGTCAGGGTTGGAGAGAGGTCAGGGACCAAGGGACAGGTCTGAGGCCGTAGTAGGGATGTCTAAACAAGGAGACAGGCAGGCTTTTTGAAGAAGAACATGCCTTGCCAACTCGAGAAGGGCCAAGATCCAAACCTCGGGAAGCCTGAACATTTAGGGAATGAATGCAAAGAAGGAAAAGAGAGGGAGGGGATGGAAGAGGAAGGGAAATACAGAGCAGTGTGAAGGAAGCCATGGCAGGAGGATTTCAAGAAGGAGAGAGGATGGACGGGGCCAAATGCCCCCCAGAGATGGAAGGGTATGAACATTGAACACTGGGTTGGATCTTGAGAACTTGGCCTCCCTGGAAGGTGGGGGCTGGAGGCTGCAGAGAGCAAAGCGGTGAGTGCAGGGGTGAGTGACACACATCTCCCCAGAATGGAGTGGAAGGCGGGGGCAGAGGCAGCTGCCTGAGGCTCGGAGGACAGAAGGGGTTTCATATCAGGCGGCGACTTTAGCAGATTGGTTAGTAGACTTGTGAAAGGGGTTAGGGTGGAGAGAGGTGGGAGATAAAGAAAAAACCCACAGTGATGGGATGGAAAGGCAGGTGGTGGCAGATGGGCTTATGGTACAGTGCAGGTAACACGGCCCTGTGTGGATCGTTTCAGGAGAAGAGATCATTACTGTTTCAGGCACCGAGCCAAGACATGGCACAGCGGCACTAAGGACCCAAATGCTGCCAGCTTCTCATTTCCATCTCCCCTGTCTGCTTCTCTGCAGATGGGCTGTGAGGCGGCTTTCCCACAGGTGACAGGGAGTGAGGCTGCAGCCTCCCAGCCTTGCTGTGGGAGGCAGAGCGGGGGTGGTGAGAACAGTTTCTGGAGACAGGCGCCTGGCCTGGAATCTTGGCTCTGCCACTTACTTGGGCAAAATACTTAACGTCTCAGATTCTTTATCTGTCAAATGGGGCAATTATGGATCTACTTTGTGTGACTGTTACATGAATTAAAGACGATGATGCAACCATGTTGGCATTTATTAGCGTTGGTTGCTATAATTGCTGTGTTCAAGTTGCTATCATTGTTATTATGGAGCTGGGCCTGTCTCCCTGATTGCAACTTGAGAACTTTCACTTCAGGAAAGGCTCTGATGGGCCCACTAGGGTCAAGTGCTCGCCCTTGTGGTGGGGAGGGAGGTGGCCCCCACTGGACCCATGAGTTTGAGTCTGGCCTGGGGGACATAGTCAGGATTCAGTCTCTACAGAAAATAGAAAAATTAGTTAGGCATGAGGTGTATGTCTGTAGTTCTAGCTACCTTGGAGGCTAAGGTGGGGGCATTGTTTGAGTCAAGGAGTTGGAGGTTGCAGTGAGCCGTGATGGATGACCCACTGCACTCCAACCTGGGTGAGAGAGCAAGACCTTATCTCAACAAAAAAACAAACAAACAAAAAATCCCCCTAAAAGTATAGGAAAAAACAAAAACAAAGATATTAGAAATTATTAGAAAAAAGTTATCACAAATAATTTGAGTCTCACTATGTTGCCCTCAGTAGAGTGCCATTGCATCATAACTCACAGCAACCTCAAACTCTTAGGCTCAAGTGATCCTCTTGCCTCAGCCTCCTGAGTAGCTGGGATTATAGGCACCTACCACCACGCCTGGCTAGTTATAAGCAGATTTGTAAAGGCAAAGGGAATACGGAGTGTGCTAACATAGGTTGTCTGACAGGAATTCTTACTAGTTTACAGAGATCGCATTGATTAGTGATTGGATATATATTGCTGAACTACAGGGTATGAGCA
This sequence comes from Perodicticus potto, assembly GCA_963574655.1. Taxonomy (NCBI): domain Eukaryota; kingdom Metazoa; phylum Chordata; class Mammalia; order Primates; family Lorisidae; genus Perodicticus; species Perodicticus potto. The sequence goes on along the minus strand of CAUYRH010136539.1, from coordinate 4,317 downwards.
GTGGTTACCAGTTATGGCATTTTGTGGCTTCTTGGTGTCAGTTATTCCAGAGCCTACATGGCTAGTGGCTTCAAGAGATCATTATTTAGCTCAAGGGGAAGTGAAGTGATTGCTGTTTCATTCCAATGCCTCTCTGGACCTGATAATTTACAGAGGCTCACCTTCCTCAGATAAAAACCCTCTTTTCTTTCTTTTTTTCTCTTTCACAAATAGAACAAAACAGGAAGTTCAGGAACACACATGAATGTATATGAATTTGATATTTTCTAAAAATATTATTTCAAATCAGTAGGAAAGGAAATATGACTTAGTGTTGGGATAGTTGGTTATCCACTGGGAAAAAAATAAAGTTGTAACACTGCATATTGGTTGAGAAAATAAAAGGGGGATGGATTAGCGACTGAAATTGGTTTAGAAAGCTACTGATACATTAGAAGAAAACGTAAAATATATTAGTGATATGTGGGGAAGGAAAGGCCTTCTACCATATCTCTCACACACACACGTAGGAAAAGTTTAAAGTCTCATGATTTCATTGCAACACAAAGACTTTTGAGAGACAAATGTGTGAAAGTGCTCAACTACATTAATATCAGAGAAATACACGGCAACAGGGAGATGCCACTGTGCGCTGCCTGCCCTGTGAACATACTCACCTTTGAACGTTTTCATTTTGAGATTAATTACAGATTCACATGCAGTTGTAAGAAATAATTCAGAGAACCCTTGTATTCTTTTTTTATTTTTTTGCAGTTTTTGGCCGAGGCTGGGTTTGAACCTCTGGTATATGGGGTCAGCGCCCTACTCCTCTGGGCCACAGGTGCCGCCCAAACCCTTTTTTTTTTTTTTTTTTTGTAGAGATGGAGTTTCATCTTATAGCCCACAGTAGAGTGCTGTGGCATCACACAGCTCACGGCAACCTCCAACTCCTGGGCTTAGGCAATTCCCTTGCCTCAGCCTCCCGAGTAGCTAGGACTACAGGTGCCCACCACAACGCCTAGCTATTTTTTTTTGTTGCAGTTTGGCCAGGGCCGGGTTTGAACCTGCCATCCTCGGTATATGGGGCCGGCGCCCTGCCCACTGAGCCAGAGGCGCCGCCCCAAAACCCTTGTATTCTTTACCTTATTTTCCCCAAAGGTAACATCTTATGAAACTATCACATAAGATCACAACCAGAATACAGACTCCGACATGCAGTTGAGGTACAGAATGTTCCCATCACCACAGGGATCATCCTCCCGCTGCCCTTGTGGTCACTTCCCTCCCGTCCTTAACCCCTAGTAGTCACTAACCTGCTATCCACTGCTATGTCTTTGTCATTTCTAGAAGGTTACATAAATGGAATCATACAGCATGTGATTTATTGGGATGAGCTTTTTTTGTTTAACTCAGCATAATTCCCTGGTGGGTCCTCCAGGTTGTGTGTAGATCAGCAGTTATTTACCTTTTCATTGCTGAGTACTATTCCACAATATGGCCACACCACGTGTTCAATCATCAACCTCTTGAAGAATATCTGAGTTGCTTCTACTTTGAGTCTATTATAAATAAAGCTACTGTAAACATTCATTTATAGGTTTTTGTGTGAACGTAAATCTTCACTCTTCTGGGATAAATGCCCTTAAGTGCAACTGCTGGGTAGCGTGACAGTTGCATGATAGTGTTTGAAGAAACTGCTGAACCATTTCCCAGGCTGGTTATAACATGGTACATCTCCATCAGCAAAGTGCGGGAGATCTGTTTCTCCATATCCTTGTCATCATTCGGTGTTTCTGCTAGTTTTTCTTCGAGGCATTCTGGTAACCATGTAGTCAAGTGCTATCTCATTGTAGTTTGACTTCACACTTCCCTCGCAGCTGAAGATGTTGGACTTCCTTTCACGTACTTATTTGCCATCTGTACACATCTTCAGTAAATGCTGCTTCATGTGTTTTGTCCATTTCCTAATTGGATTGGCTGGTTTTAGTTTTCTGTTGAGTTTTGAGAATTCTTTATATATTCTAGAAACTAGAACTTTGTCAGATATGTAGTTTGAGAATAAACAAGTCTGTAGCTTGTCTTCACATCTCTTAAAGGGCCTTCTGTAGAACAAACCTTTTTGATTTTGATGAAGTCCAATTTATCAATATTTTCTTTCATAGGTCATAATTTTGGTATCAAGTCTAAGAACTCCTTGCCTAGCTCTATATCCTGAAGATATCCTATGCTTTTTTTCTGAAAGTGTTATAGTTTTATGTTTTCCATTCAAGTTGGTGATTGATTTGACTGAATTTTTATATAAGATATGAGAGTTAGGGGGCGACACCTGTGGTTCAATGAGTAGAGGGCTGGCCCCATATACCGAGGGTGGCGGGTTCAAACCCGGCCCTGGCCAAATTGCAACAAAAAATAGCCGGGTGTTGTGGCAGGCACCTGTAGTCCCAGGTACTTGGGAGGCTGAGGCAAGAGAATCACCTAAGCCCAGGAGTTGGAGGTTGCTGTGAGCTGTGTGATGCCACGGCACTCTACCGAGGGCGATAAAGTGAGACTTTGTCTCTACAAAAAAAAAAAAAAAAAATAGCTGGGCAAATTGGTGACAAGGGCACAAAAATCACAATCTAAAAGTCCCTCAACAGGGAAAAAAGTAAATAAATTATGACATGGCAGTTAAGAGCAATTCAAGAAGTTTGTTTATACTGTGCTGAGCTGTGTAAGTTTTCAAGACATGTGATTAAATGAAAAAATCAACAGTAACAAGTAGCAGTGACTCTGCACCAGGACGTCTTCAAGCCCCTTTCTTGAGTCACATGACTTCACCCTCACACTGCTGTAGGCCAGGTACTATTGTCACCCTGTTTTACAGACGAGGAAACAAATCCCAGTTGCTCCTTTAGCTAGTGTTGGAACCAGGGTTTGGAGGATGTCACCAATAGTGTATCATTTGTGGATTTAAAAGCTTCAAAACAATACTCACCATTTTCTCTCAAAATTTCTGAGTACATATATGGATTAAATTAAGTCTAGAAGGAAATATGCCCTACTGACCCCAGTGGTTATTTGGAGAAAGACATTGAGTGCAGGGCTGTTAAAGAAAGCTTCATCCAAAACATTTACAATATTTTTTATAAGAAATATTTTCATGTATTTAATAATAATTAAAAAAATAACTTGCAGGCAAGATTCAGGTCCCAACTTGTTTGGCTTACTGTGGATAAGTATCAGTGGACGAGAGGCAGGCAGTGTACCTACCTTTGCTTCCTACCTAGGGTCATTTGGCAAGTGGGAAGAGTGTGACACCAAGAGCCAGAAGTCCTAGGTTGGCACCCAGCATCCCTCTTCTCACCACTCTGAGCTCTGATTTCCTCAGCTCTCAAGGGTGATCACCTCTCCTGTCTCCCTCTTCACAGGGTTTGAGTGTGGATGAAATGAGGTTGAGGGTAGAGAGCCTTTGGTGAGCCGCTCACCCTGGGCACAGAGTAGGGAACATTTGGACTTGCCCTTTGGCTGGCGAGTGAGCCAGGCAGAGAGATGTCACCTGCCAGGGACCCTAAAAAGGTTCAGCCAGTCCCTGTGATTGACGGCTCCTCGGGTGGAGCCATCAGTCCCCAGCCTACTGCTGCGAGCTCAACCCCCTCCATGGAGACAGCAGAGACGTGATGGCTCCGGCATCCCACTCCCATTTCCGGAGACACTGGTTCATGGCCATCACCACCTTAAAGGAGAGACCACAGGATGGTGCAGAGTGATTCTCGGGCAGATGCACATTTGGGGGTAAATTCCTGTTCTAGCACTTTCTATCTGTGTCCCCTTGGCAAGGTGCTTCATCCTTCTGAGTAGCAGTTTCCTGGTCTGCCAGGTGGGATGGATGGTCATATTGATTGTTGTGAGGGTATAGATGAGCTATGCAGCCCAAACCAGGGCCACACTGAGTTCGCAGACAGCAGCATTTGTGTGCGCGCGCGTGTGTCTGTGTATTTGTGTGTGTGCGCACGTGTGTCTGTGTATTTGTGTGTGCGCACGTGTGTCTATGTATTTGTGTGTGTGTGCGTGTCTCTGTGTATGTGTGTGTGTGCGCGTGTGTCTATGTATTTGTGAGTGTGCGCGTGTCTCTGTGTATGTGTGTGTGCGCGCGTGTGTCTGTGTATTTGTGTGTGCGCGCGCGTCTGTGTATTTGTGTGTGTGCGCGCATGTGTGTATTTGTGTGTGCGCACATGTGTCTGTGTATTTGTGTATGTGCGCGCGTGTGTCTGTGTATTTGTGTATGCGAGCGCGTGTGTCTGTGTATTTGTGTG